>JAPEVF010000160.1:53493-86411 GCA_029747585.1 Pleurotus djamor | reverse complement strand
CCACCACGGCCACGTCCAGCGCCAGCACCGCGTCCACGTTCTGAGGGGATAATGAGATATTCATCACAAGACAACAATGAATCAACCTACTTGTAACACCTGGATCGATGATGTAGATCAACAATGAGAAAAGGGCCAGAAAGACATGATCGCGTACCTCCAACGACTTTTGGTTTGGGTAGAAATCGTTCAATCGGTAGCAACTTGTCGCCAGCGATGTAGACCTTGTCGCCTTGCTTGAAGCTGCTGGCTACCATTCCATCACCCATTTTTATTGAGAAGTAGACCTCGTTTATAGGGCCGAGGATTTCATCGACTTTGCCAATGACAGACTTGTTTTGTAGATAGATTGGGGCATTGAAATATGGCACTTTGTCGGGCATCAAGGATGAGCAGAGCATCTCGTCTTCAACCGCATGCATAAATGTTCCCATTTCTTGAAAAGAAGACAGGTTCAGATAAAATTTCGAGGAAGGAGATAGCACTCACCAAGGACAGAATCTGGCGGGCCCATATCGCGTTGCTGGAAGCCTCCACGACCGCCACCGCGGGCTATAATGAGAACACATTGAGAACATTGTTCAATCTGAGAGAAAGAGGGAGAGTAGTTGACCTCCGCCACCGCGACCGAAGCCTCTGCCGCCGCGACTCATTTTAGTTGGTGGATTGAGGGAAAAGTTTTAGGCGCCCAAAGCAAGTCCGGTTTGCGGGGAGCCGGGCCTCTGAGGATTGCGGGGAAATGACCTTTCTCTTCAACCACAACAACTCCCTCATCGTTCCGTGCTCTCTTCGCAACGTCCAAGACGACGCCGACGATGGAGATGACACTGTGCACGTCGCCTCAAGCATCTGCCATAGTCTCTCGGTCCATGGAAGATTCACGCTAAGCCTAACTCCCTCATCCTCGAGTGATACCCCGGCTTTGATTACCTGGGCTTCCGAAGACCCAAAGGTAAGCCTTACAACACTCCGTTGGTGTTACCCACCAAAACTGCCTACTGACGCTTCAAAGGCAGAGGGGATCACCGTGCCGACAACCTGGGCATCGCGCTATCCAGAGTTACTACGGAACGCATCCAGCGGTGCACTCTACGTCTCTATCGCTCAGTCCCCGCTAGGTCTCCTTGATGAAGTCTTTCTGACGGCTACGACGCGTCAATCTTATGAATTTTCCCAGTCCAACGTGACCGCACTCGAAGACTCCTTGACACTCCATTCCCCCNGTTCTGCGTCAGGATCATCTCCACGTCGTCAAGTTCGCCAATGAATCTTTCGAATACCGCCTGGACATGATTTCTCCGTTCTCCCAAGGCTACGCTCGCAAAGACCACACTCGCCTTCTCATTGCGTTCTCGGAGACACCCCCTTCAGAGACCAGTGAATCAGATGATGAGGGTGATTCATCCACCGTTGAAATTGACGAAGACTTCCTGGCGATCGGATTCACTGATGCAAACATTTCGAGACCACACGGTTCTTCAACTTTGCATGGCCATGCGTTGGATCGTCCTTTCAAGGTCCAGAAGATGCAACATCCCAGTGCAGAAGAAAACGACGACCATACACTCTATCTTCACATCGCTGACTTCAGCAGAATCGGGCTATTGAACGGAGACTGGGTAATTGCCATTTCCAACTAGTTCAACATGAGCCTACCATACTGACCATCGAGGTCCTCAGGCCATTGTACATCCGAAAAACGCGTCAATGCGTCGCTTGGTACGCGTATACACGGACCCATTGGAGTCTTCTCATTCTACGTATGCCGTGCCGTCTACTTTCTTTGCTTCATCTCACTCATATATGGACTCAGAGGTACCATCTCCGGACCTCCTGTCCTGCTGTATAATCTCTCCCATAACTTCAATTATATACAGGAAGAGCTCTATCTGCTGTCTAGTCCATTCGGATCCACTGAACCCAATATACCCACCGCTAAAAGTGTCACTATTGCCCGTGTCGCCACCCCAATCTCAACGGATCGGACATTCCAACCGTTATTCTTACACGCCTTGAAACGCTACTTTGAAGGGAAGAAACGCGTCGTCAAAGAAGGTGATATCATCTCTCTCGCGATAGACACAGATCTGGCGTGGCGGAACACCGACCCGGAAGGAAAAGGTGATGGCCCAGAGGAGGACTCCAGTGCATTCATGTATGTAAAGCTATTCGTCTGTAAGGTCGTTTCGTTAATCAACTCAAAGTTACCCACTTCTTCCCGGTCGTTCCAATGAAACCGTGTATTTCATGATCACGAATATTGAACACCCCACTGTCACCAACGGTATAACCGAAACCCACGATATCACCTATGAAACCGCCGCTGGCGAACTAGGTCTCTGGGTTGACCCAAATGTCACCCGCATCGTACAAACAGGGCTAGAGCACGTTCGTATACCAAACACTGGGAGCACACCGGTCGGTGGGTCATACGCCTGTCACGTTGTAGCCGCGAAATTGACGCTGCCTCTCGGATAACACGACAGATTCTATGATAGACGCATCGTCCACGCTCTTGGGACCCGGTAGTCCCTTTCAACAACTACATTCGCTGCTATCTGCAACCATCTCAAGAAATGCCATCAACTATAACCTCGATCTTGCCATCCTGCTGGAGGGCGCTCGCGGCATCGGGAAGTCTACAGTTGCGACATGGGCCGCACAAAGTTTGGGTTTCAGTTTTCTAGAGGTCGTTGGAAGTCCTCCTATCAACACGCAACGACGCTGACCTTGTTGATAGATTAATTGTTACTCTCTCATTGGGGAGAATGATACCAAAACTGAGGGAGTGCTGCGTGCACGGTTCGACAAAGCCATCCAGTGTTCTCCATGTTTGCTCCTTCTCCGTCATATCGATGCGTTGGCTCAATCAACTCAAGTGCTTGAAACTGGGAAAGGTTCGTGATCAACTTCGATTCCTTCGAACACGAACTGATGTTTTTTTTTAGACCCAGCTATTGTCACTTCTCTGAAGGAATGCATAGAGCAAGCCCAAGCATCGTGGAAGACCACCTCTTTCCCTGTAGTCGTCGTAGGCACCACCAGCGAGCCGTCGAAGGTTCCCGGATCAATTCTCGCACTATTCAAACACCAGATATCCTTTGAGGTACGCTTTCCATTGAAGTTTATTATACCCTCCCTTCATACCGTCCCAGGCGCCAGACGAAGCTCAGCGTTTTGAAATATTAAACACCCTCCTTGATGGGACTCAGTTGGCTCCAGATGTTTCGCTTCCATCCATTGCGACTCAAACCGCCGCGCTGGTAGCTGCCGACCTCGTTGGACTTGTCTCCCGTGCTCGGCAGATATCTCTGGACTCGATGTCAACACTGTGAATCTTTTCAATATCCCTTCCTGCCCCTTTACTCACCAACGACAGAGGTATCTCTAACCGATCAGATGTCCCATTGACGGCCAAGGACTTTGACCTTGCCATAAACAAGGCTCGGGCATCCTATTCAGACACAATCGGCGCACCGCGCATACCCACAGTTACTTGGGACGATGTTGGCGGACTAGCAAGCGTCAAAGCGGATATCCTAGACACCATCCAACTACCATTGGAACACCCTGAACTCTTTGCTGATGGCCTCAAGAAAAGATCGGGTACGCGGTTGAACCACCCATCATGATTTCATGTTCTAATCTTTGAGTCAGGTATCCTGTTGTACGGTCCTCCCGGGACTGGCAAAACCCTACTGGCAAAAGCCGTCGCAACCTCTTGCTCCCTCAACTTCTTCTCCGTCAAGGGTCCCGAACTCCTCAATATGTACATCGGAGAGTCGGAAGCAAACGTTCGGCGAGTCTTCCAGCGTGCTCGAGATGCGAAGCCCTGTGTTGTGTTCTTCGACGAGCTGGACTCGGTCGCCCCCAAGCGAGGCAATCATGGCGATTCAGGTGGTGTCATGGATCGAATAGTCAGCCAGCTGCTTGCAGAGTTGGATGGTATGTCTTCGAGTGGTTCTGGATCGGATGTCTTTGTCATTGGTGCTACCAATCGACCCGACTTGCTTGACCCCGCACTTCTTCGTCCAGGACGGTAAGTCCTTAGCGAATAACGACATCCACCGACTGATTGATCCTCTGTAGCTTCGATCGGATGCTGTACCTGGGCGTGAGTGACACGCACGAAGCACAATATAACATCCTAGACGCCTTGACACGCAAGTTCAAGCTTCATCCCGACCTGGACTTGCGGAGTGTTGCTGAGAGGTGTCCATTCAACTATACCGGTGCCGATTTCTACGCTCTGTGCTCCGACGCGATGCTTCGGGCGATGACCCGCAAGGCAGAAGAGCTCGAGGAGAAGCTTGGTACGCATCCTTGTCACCTATTTTTGCCGTTACTCAACGCGAATCGATTCATCCAAACTAGCCGTACTCAACAGTGCACCAGGACCCCATGCACATCCTCACCCACTATCCGCCCAATACTACCTCGCCGAAATGGCCACACCCTCCGAAATCGAAGTACTCGTCAACAAAGACGACTTCGACGTCGCACTGGACAACCTCGTCCCAAGTGTGAGCCAGTCAGAGATGGACCATTACGCGCAAGTACAACAGCGGTTTTCACAAAAGTCCGAAGAAGAGTAGATATATTATTACAATAAAAGTACTCTACTCTAGAGTAGATGAGAAACAAAAAGTAGTGGTATTAGAACCATTTCCTAGGGTCTGTACTCCATTTCCCTAGTAAATGCTGTACGGAGGAGAGGAGGCCTATGGCGGTTCCTGTAGGCAGAACGACCGGCTCGCCTATTATTTCGTGGCTAGAGGAGGGTATCGATGAGACAACAGGAATGCGGCCCTTGTTGGGAGACATACCTATATTGTGGCTGACCGTCTATCATAACCTCTATTTTCAACACCGGTGAATCTGGATTCTTCGTATTCAAGTCAAAGACAGACCTACGAAAAACGATAGTCAACGCAATGCATGTCTTTGGACGGCCAGCCCGCGCTTACCACTTGTGATTCCCAGATGGCAAATACTTCAACACCCGCTCTTGAGGGACCTCTTCGATGACCATTGTTGATTCGGCACCATCCTCCGACGAAGGGACCTCCGTTGCACGCCGTACTGTCTCCAAACTCTCCGGCGCCAACGTCCTAAAAAANCGGAATATAAAACATACTCAACGGACTCGTCGAAAACTCATAAACCGGATACCCCTCCTCCGCATTAAACTCAATCGCCGCAAACTCGTGTCTATCTCCGGAGAGGAAGATCACATTAGGTACGGTATGTATGATCTTGAGGAGCGCAGACTTTTCGGCGGGGTAGCCGGCCCAGGAGTCTACTTGTGCGTCGTGTCCCCAAAGCGAGGTGAAGGGGACGGAGGTGACGATGAATTTGAATGTAGCGGTGGAGTTGACCTGGACAACATAACATAAAAACCAAATCAATCATTTTCTTCAGCTAGAAAGACGGTGATGGTTAGATTAGAACGCACCCTCCCAAGCCACGCAAACAACTCGGTCAACTGTTTCTCCCCCAGCATCGTAGGCGTCTCCACGGTATCATTGACACCACTTCGATACCTTCTCGTGTCCATGACGAAAAACGCGACATCGGCATAGCGGAATTCATAATAATGCTCGTCCGAACCGTGCGAGTGATAGTTGGCATTAGAATTATATATCTTGAAAGCGTCCGAGGCACTAGGGTAGGGTGGACTGGAATCGTTGCTTTTGCCCTCAAAGTTGTTCTTGATCTAGCCATTCCAGACGCGTCACTATCCTGGCGAAAATGAGAGGGATGTTGGAGCGTACCTCGTGATCGTCGTAAGCGTGGAATATCGCTGAGCAGACAAGAGTTTCCGGGGATGTAAGCACAGAAGCACGAAAGACTCACGCAGACTTTCATACACCTTCCTGAAATCGGGGCTTTGATAGTTACGTCTATAGAGGCGTCTATACGCTTCCTTGGTATCGCCAATATATACCGGAACGTCAGCATAAATAAAGTCTCCCAAAAAGAGCAGAAATTCCATGGGACTAGACTTCGGACCCACTATTTGTCGACATCATGAATATCCACAAGCACGGGCACAAACAGCGAACCCACCAATTTGCGCTAGATAATCCGCGAGCAGAGAAAAGCCTTTGATCCTGCGGCCTTGCATAGGCACGTAGGGAAAGTTGGGAGTGAGGCATGATGTCACTGCGAATTTGAAGCGCGAGCCCGATCCCAACTGAGGATCTGGGAAAGTACGGAAATTGATGGGAGCTGGAGGGTAGGGAAGGATGGTGCCGTCATTAGAGGAGAGCCTGTCTGCACGGTCACGGTGAATACATCAGCCATGTCACTATGAAGTGGTAAGGTCGTGTGATCGGCTACGCACATTCATATTTCGTGTGAGGCCATAAACCTTTGAGTTCGACGGTGTCTAGCCAATCATTCTCCAAAGTCAGATTCAGCTCGGGACCCGTAGTCCAATTTGTGAATTGTGACTTTTGCTCCCTCCACACGACATGAATGGGGAGCGTGTCTGTGTCTGATTCATTTATGGGGTGGCGCACCACGAGTTTTACTGCATCGTGGTAGACTGCGCCAACGCGCGTGAAGGTGACGTCTTCGGCGGAATCGAAAAATGGGTAGGCGACAAAGTCGATTGCAGCGACGAGCAAAATGCAGTTTATGGCGAAATTTATTCGTCTGAGGGATCGTGAGGGAGTCGGCAGGGAGAAGAGGATAGTTGTAAGTGCCGAGGACTGCTCAGGGGTTAGTTTATCTTTGGTAGAATTGCGCGACCAACGCTGGGGGACGACGCACGCGACGAGCACGGGGATTTGAATCGTCTATGGGGTCATAAGCCGCAGAGAGCCAGGTCGTGGAAAGCCATGCAATAAACAGAGTTGGGATAATAACTTGGCCGAGGGGCGTTGGAATCTAAACAACAAGGAGTGAGCTCGACGTTGCAGACGACGACGACGACAGCAAGCAGGTTGGACTTGCAATTCTTAGGAAAGCAAAGATGGCGGCTCTGAAGAGAAGGGAGAAAAGCGACTCGCCGAGGAAAGCAGCCATGGACGAGAAACAAGTTATCAGTTGATTAGTCAGCAGAGGACCTCTTGCAATGGGAGCATCACAGTCAAGGCAGGACAGCGCACCAGAAACTTCAATCCAGGTCAGTACACATTGTTCAACATATTATGCAAGCACTGAAACCTGCGCCAGTTCTCCCCCGGTGTCGTTGCCCAACTTTCCGACAACGCTGCGTCTCCCGGTCCTTCCCCCGAGCGACAGGCGACCCTCGACGATCATGTTCGCTCGCGCATCCAGGCAGAGCTACAACACCTCCGTGCAGAAGAAGAGGCAGTCCGCCTCGAAATTGAAAAGGCTCTAGAAAGGGAGAACCTCGACAAGGAAAAGGCAATGGCCGGTGACGTCGACGAGGAAGGCTCCGGGTCCGTAAAGAGCAGCATCTCCCTCCTCGGCGACCTCGAGGAAATCCAGGAAAAGGTCCAGCGCACAAAGCAGAAACAAAATCAAGAGCATGTCGAAGCTGCTCAGCTCTCCGCCCAGGCCGTCGTCTCGTGCTACCAGTATGCCCATTTCTCCCCAATCCTCCAATACAATTGACATCTCGTATTACATAGAAACAACGCGACACATCCTCTAGACTGTTGGAAGGAAGTGGAAAAGTTTAAACAGTCCGTGTCACACATAGAGCAGGTACGCACAGGCCCCTTCATTCCTATGTCCGTCAGGCCTCTCATATCCATTTCAACTAAGGAATACATCAAATCATTACACTAGACAGTCCTGTTCATTCTTGTTCTTCATTTCGTTACTTCTATAGAAACCATACATCATCCCCAGCGCAAGTGCAAGTCCGAAAAGCAGTCACCAAAGCCCAAAGCCCCTTCTCATCTCGCGATCCCTATACCCCCTTCAGGCTCTGAATAGGCAGACACCGAAGTAGCCTGCGACGCCCGGTTCATCGCTTCCTCTTGCCATTGACGCGACTGATCCCCCAAATTAGAGTATTCCGAGTCTCTTTTCATCGCCCCGTCCACAACCCCCCTCCCCATCCGACTAAACGCAGCTCGGATGAAACTCGCAGGCGGCCGCGTCTGTCGTTCTTCTCCGCTCTCCGTGGAATACCACGACGCAGAACTGACCGTCGAAGGCTGATGGATGATCACCTTCTCCAATACAGCCTTCCCATTCAACCCCTCGGACTGTCCATCGTTCTCCAGACTCCTTGTCGAGCGAAGGGGCTTCGGTCGTGACGGCTCGGGTATGTTTCGCGTCAGCCCTTCATCCTTCTCTTTGATCAACCGTTCGCCGTCCCTCGCGGAAAACGTCACCCTACCGCTCGAGTGACGGGCAAGGGGAGGCGGCACGCGTAGGTGATTGTGTATCGACGGTTTCCTGACCGCATTCCGTTCAGTGTTGGTCTTCGTAGCCGCCAGCCACTCCTAAAAAGGTATTGTATGCATGAGTATGATGGCCCATCTCGGCGCAACAGTTCACTTGCCTCTTTCCTGCTCTGCTGCACTTGCCTCCGCTTGACAGCTCGACTGCAAAGAACCCATGCCACCATAATAGCGACGGCTAGGACCATACCGGCCACAGTGGCACCCACGATCACTGCGATGGGTACGTCCGAGTTTCCATCCTGACTCGATGAAGGTACACTCGACGCTGACGCCGATGCTGATGTTTCACCCGTTGGGACCATCGAACGAGAAAGGATCGACATTCGAGCTAGAACCAGGAAACAAACGAACGAAGGCTCTTTGACCTCTGCACTCCTCACATTTACTTATATTGGGGCTTCGGGCAATGTTCTCCGCACATGAGGTACGACTACACACAAAGGGTTGATCGACACCCCAGCATCACATCACCACATCACCCTTGCCACACACCTCCAAAAACTCTCGCCCCTCAAATTTTCGAGGGTGCCTTGAACATGAGGCTCCTCATACATACTAGAACAACACAGCAGCTTCACACACAAAGGACTTCGCGCCAACTCAGAATTTGATGGTACATGTCGCCGCCTCATGCAACATGGCACGTATGTAGCTATAATCAATCACCTTTCGGATCGATCATGTTCGTTTTTTCCTTTATACAAAGTAAGATAGCAAACAGACTAAGAATATAACATTACAACTCCCGAAAAACCACAAGATCGTGACGGTACCAGAGCTTATGCCTCCATCTCGGCCAACGCTGCCTCGTTCAAAGCTTCTGCCTCGGCCATGACCTTATCCTCCAAAACACTCACTCTCGCCTCCGCCTCCTGCCTCTCCGAATTGAGCTGCGCGTACTGCATCTGTAGCGACCGCTCCCTCTGCTCCAACTTATCCACCTCCTCCTTCAACATCGCCACGCGCCTCGGTCCCATGGCAGATTCGTTTATCTTCAACCTCGAGAAGCTCTCATAATCAATCTGGACTTTGTGGAGCTCGTCAAACGCCTCCGTGATACGTTTGGTTAAAGCCTTCCCCCGGGCCTGATATCCGCCTAAAGTCACACCCAGCTTTTTCTCCAGCTTCGTAGATTTAGCAGCCTCCTTCGCCATCTTTTCACGGCACTGATTGAGCAAGGCTGTATAGCCGTTGATGCGTTCTTCGGGTGTAAGGGACGAGGGTTCAACCCATTTGCTGCTTCTAGCGTCGAAGACAAGCTGCTGCCGTACGCGTGCCCATGAGATCGATTCGTCCAATGTTTCCGTTTTAGCCAAGGTGGCCAGACCATCTTTCAGCTGTTCCGAGTTTGCATTGGGGAATCCGACCATGGTCGCTAACTCCAAATGGATCGCCAGCTTGGCTTGATCGATATCATCGTCTCCGGGTATTTGGTATTTTGACTTGGTAGCCCCGGGTCTCGTTGTACCTGGAAGGGGATGCGCGATCGAGTCGTGCAGGAGGAGGTTGGCCATCTCTTCGTTCACCAGCTGCTTAGCATCACGGGGTAGATCATCGTCGTCATCGTCTATACTCAAGTCCTGCAAGAGCTGATCCACATCGACATTAGCCGGCCGGGGTAAACTCCGTTGTACAGCCAAAGATCGACGAGCCAGTGCCTTTCTCTCGTTTTCTTCTTGTATCCGCTTGAGTCTGGCATCCCGCTCGGCCGCATCCTCTTGAGAAATCACCGTTTGCCCATCGAGGTCTTGATCTGGTTCTTCATCTTCAGGAACAAGCAATTCGAAGTTGTTTTCGGGCTTAGGCAGGCTCATAAAACCGGTCCTTAGTGCGCGTTTCGCCGAACTTTCGCGCATTTTCTGTTCCCGGGGAGTGTCACCGACAAAGTTGGCTTGGTCAGCTGGATTGATGGACAAATTATCTCGCATGGGGGTTCGGAGTGGGGTGGCGGAAATGGCAGAACGGACGGTGCGTGGTGTGGCGGCGACATCACCGGGCTGGGCAGAGTGCAAGGGAGTAGCAAGAGGGTTGGGGGNTGAAGGCGACTTGGTGGCGGGGTGTAGCGCTTTCAAAGCCAGTCCCCCCTCCTGGGCCGACGTGTAAAGGCGTATTCTCTTCACCGAGCAGAGGGGTCTGAGCCATTGACATGTTCCGTAGATTCCGAGCTTCAGTTAGAACATTGTCCTCTGAAAATACATGAGTAAATTTCGCGTAAGTATCAGAACGGGAATACAAAACGTACGCTGTGGGGCTGTCCTCGGTGTCCTGGCCATTCTGGCATTCTCCAATCCCTCATACTCTCCAAGAAGTCTGCCACTAGCATCGCTTCCACCACTCACAAGTGCTTTGGCGCTCTCTCCAGCCTGTCCAATTTTAACGATATCCTCGAGCTCCGTTTCTCCAACTTGGGCAGCTGGAAGAACGAGCTTCCTCCGCCTACCAATGGACTCTGCCTCCTTGAGCTTCTGGATCTGAGCATCTCGGGCGGCCAGAAACTTCGTCTGATGTGAATTTTCGCCCTTGCCTTCAGCCGCCTTTTTCTGACGTTTCCTCCGTTCTGCTTCTTCATCGTCTGTCTTCCGCTTGTTCTCGAGTCGGCGGAGCGACTGCCCCACAGGTGCGGTGGTCACTCGTGCTTGTTCTTCAGATGTATCGTAAAACCCTGGCGCGGCCTTCTTTTCGAAGGGGATATCTGCGTTATACTGGGGAAGTGTGAGTCATGGGTGAGTAGTCCCTGGAGGTTAAACGAGAGCACGCACGTCCATGCCCTTCTTTTTAGAATTGTTGCGCATGTTACCAGATCTACGGAGCATTAACATTATAATTCCAAGAGAATAAGCAAGCGACTCACAAGACACCAGCCGCCTTCAGTTCCCTTCTCTTTTGGAGTGCTGCAAGACGTCTAGCTTCTTCCAACTGGCGTTCTCTTGCCTTGCGTTTTGCTTTCTTGCCCTGTGTGTTAGCAAGACGCGCACGAGCTTCGGACAACATCTCCTTCTCTACAAGATTTTTAGAGCTGTGCGGTCATTGATGCGTGGGGACGGGGGCGTACCGTCTTCGTCCATGTCAATGGGATCGGGACGCGCGGGCTTGGTTTCTGGGTCTGGGTCGATTTCACCAGGTCGTAAACGTCGAATGTCATCTGCGCTAGGGCCAGCGTCGCCTTCTGGTCCTGCGAGCCCGAGTTCCTCATTGTCTTTTGCCTCTGCCTCGTCCAACAGCTTCTGATACCGCTCCAAACACTGCGTCGCTGTCCGTCCGACTATGGGCGCGATTGTCCGCCATTGTGTGGGCATAAGCTTTGCGAGATGAAGAAGTTTCTCATCCTCCGTCTATGGGAAGAGATTTTCGTCGGGCTCGTGAAGGAGAAGATGGAGAACACGACGCACCTTGGACCACTCCGTCTTCTTGATTGACGGGTCCAGCCATTCATACCACCGCGCCTTGCATTGTTTTGGGGTCTTTCGCACCAAGAGGGAGGATATACGCGCCCTTTTGAAGAGCTTTGAGTCGCGAAGGAGTCAGTGAAGAGATAGACATACCATTGATTCTTGCCGTACTTGGCAATGGCGGCCTTGAGGACCTCATCCTCCGTATTCTACGCAACGAGTCAGAGGGTATGGGATAGAGAAAAGATAGATAGTACCTTCCAGACACCTAAATAGAAGGAGTGAGTAGGACGTTGGGGACGATGAGCTCGGGAGACTTGCCTCCTTTGATAATGATGCGAACCATGACTGGAAAAAGACAACGCAAAGAAACAACCACGCCCGGGGTTAGGGTTTGGCAGGGCGACTTAGCAGAGCGTGGGAGCGTATTATGTCATACTCACCGGTCAATTGGTTCCGCGTGGATCCGGCCTTCAAGGAAATGACGATGAATTGTGTCATGGCGAGGTCGCAGCCAGAAAATCGCCATGTTTTTCTTGGGCAAGGCTATGAGTATGTGTTGAAATATATTCTCTGGAGATGCTGTGACGGGGGGATTCTTGGAGGCGAAGTGGAAGAAATACGGTGTAGGGCGAGGTGCAGGGAATAAAAAAGCTTGCCGGGAAGTTGCCGACCGATCAACAATTCAAACTGAGTTACCGCAGAAGGCCGAGTAGCAAGGCCTTTCTCGCTGCCCTCCCCTCTTATCCTCAATCCATCACCATCCCCTCCCTCCCCGCCACTCCCCCCCATCCTCCTCATCGTTCTCGACGTCCCCAAACTACGTCTCCTCATCGTTCAGAACGTCCTGATCCAACTTTTCCCCCAGATCCAGCTTTTTCGTCCACCGGCCTTCACTTTTGATAACCGCTTCCCCACTCTCAGCCTCCCTCCGCTGAAAACCGGTCTTTCATGGATTCACCCCACCTCTCCGTGTCTAACCCTGATGACAACTTAGCGTATGCTTCTTTGCGTTCTTATCTCTCTTTTCCTTTTACCCATGTCTCCATCATTCAGTTCAAAGCCTGTGGCTCGTGGCGCCAGGGCCTGTACAGTCTGCCGTGCGGCCAAGGTAACCAAAAACCCCGTCCCCCCAATCCTCAGCGACCTAACCAAGACGGCCTTTAGATGAAGTGTGTTGGTGCAGAGGACGGCCAGAAACAATGTCAACGGTGCAAACGCGCTGGCCAAGAGTATGTTTGCATTTCCCCTTCCTCCGCCCATCACGCTGGTATCGAAATACAAATGTAAATTTCTTACCTATCTTATATCAACAGATGCATCTTTGAGAAGCATCGCCGTGGCCGTAAACCTGGTTCAAAGTATGCTTTCCCATACCCCACCTCCACCCAATATAAGTCCTTACCCCCTCCACAGGCTCTCAGAGGCGTCCAAGATGCTACGACGGCTGGAAAAAGGCCTCAACAGCGCCAAACTCAAGTCGCAGAATGAGGCTCCCTTTCCTGGCGATCCCCGCGCTGATGGAAACTTTCAACTTCGCCCCGAAGATGGCCAATTTTCTCCCGATGGCGCTTTCTCGTCCAATGAATTGCCACGCATCAATTTGCCTTCTTACAACAACGGATACTCTAGCTCAAACACATCTAGGCCTATGGACATCGACGACGAGGAAGAGGACCGTAATGTAGACGGCCTCTTCCCCGCTAAGCTCATCCGCAAAGAACGAAACTCATTCTTTCGAACCATCCTAAATCCCACTGAAACACCGGCTAGTGTAGAGTCCTCCACCAACAGGCAACCATACAATCCACCGCCCCGCCCGCCTACAAATGGCTTAAACGACCCTGTCGCCGCAGGCCTCATCGATGAGAAGGAGGCCCAAGTTCTCTTCGACCTTATTTTCCTGCGCCTCAACCCCTTCATCAATCTTTTTGACCCCGCCTTGCACACTGTTGCCTATGTTCGACAAAGATGTCCCTTCTTGTTCACGACTCTCATAATGGCTGGCTGCAAATTCTTCAAGCCTCAATTGCATCAACAAATCCAAAAGCTCGCCAACGAGTTTGCCGTTCGCGCTTTCCAAGAGCAATGGAAGCGAGTGGAAGTCGTTCAAGCTTTCGCCTGCCTCACGTACTGGAAGGATCCTGATGATACTGTAGGTCACGCCCACGATGACACAAACCACCTGCTGAACGTGACTGTAGCGAACCTGGACTTACATCGGTTACGTGGGTATTCTCGCGACTAGCGGAACCTGACAGCATCCTGATGGTGTTATTGTATCTTTCCCATTTAGGCTTGCCGCATGGCCATCGAACTAGGGCTGAACCGCTATGTGGCTCATCCGTCGCCCGGCGAATCAGAGTTCCAGATGCGCGAACGACGTAATCGGGAACGTACTTACCTTGTTCTCTGGGTTCATGACCGCAGTCTCAGCACTCAAACTGGCCGGCAATACATGATGCAAGAAGACGAACTGATCAGGCATTCTGCAACATGGCATGAAGAATGCGGTGGCATTCCTCGCCCCGAGGATGTGATTGTCGCAGCGATGGTTCAATTGCGCCGAATAGCTGTGCGTATTTTCTTCATACGTAGCGCTGCCGTATCTGATCAATATGTTCCWCCTTCAGTCGGAAACAACCGACATGTTTTACTCTTCTAAAGGACCCGGGATCAATCACGACGTTAACTACGACGTGGTTCTTCGCAATTGTAATGGCAAACTTTCCCAGTGGAACGACCAATGGCAACGAGAAATGCAGAGAGGTCAGTCAAGCCTGCGTGCCGTTCRAGAGAATCCAAACTGATTGGGAAATAGCACACGGAGAAACATTTCATTTCTCCTTCCTAACTCTATTCCGCCTCGGTGTTCGTCTATTCTTGAACAGTTTTGGCATCTCCGCAGCTATGTCTCCTGTGAGTACGGAAGCGAYTATCCTATTTCCATCCTTCCTSACGGCATTTTCAGGGAAGCCGTCTAAGCCCTAGCACGACTGCATTGTCGACYTGCTTTACCAGYGCTGAAGAGTCGTTATCYATCCTCTCCAAAGATTTTGCCTCCATGAGYATGCTTGTGAGTCCTTGGAGCGAGCCGTTATCTCATAACGTTATTTAATTTATCTTCAGCGCTATGGTCAAGATTCCATCACYGTCATGTCGGCTTATGCGGCTATTTTCTTGTTAAGGGCATGTGTTCCTCTTTCCTTCTGCGCATACCCGGTAAATTTAATYCCTTCTTTCTCACAGCTGCTTCGTTGTGCAAACACCGCCTCTTTGTTACCGGACGGTGCAGCTGAGGACAGTTGCAATCTCATCACCAAGACCGCCAGTGCCTATCATGATGTCTCGACGCTGTCGCCTACTTCGACCTCGGCGGCATATCACTCTCGCTTCCTGCGCAGCTTGGTTGCCAGTAGCGAGATATTGAACAGTACACCTCGCCGAATGGAGAAAGAGCGACACGACAATGGGACYCARCTTGATCCTCGGCTCCAAGGTGAAGTGTTGTTTCGCGGCTCGGCTCGAACCGAAAACTGAGAATTGTCATGTCGGTGTTTAGGAAATCATTCCCATGGACCTTCTCAGTCGCCCCCACAACARATGTATCCACATCACACGCCTACCGCCGCTGACCAGTCCTTCCATTTCCCTGCATCTTCGAATGTCTCTTCCCACCCGAATACTCACTACGCCCTAGATGGCGCGCTGAGACAAGGATCTCATGTTTCCGGCGGCGAGAACAATTATCAGGGCCAATATCTTCCYCTCGCACCGCAGCATGCATCTGAGCTGGATGCCCATTATTGGAAGAACATGTTCCTGGAGCTGGGATACGGCGAACGTACGGAAACAAATATGGASAACTCCGCTGGACAAGAAAGACAGATGCCCGGTCACGTTGAACCCCATCAGCAGCAACATCACCACCATTCSGCCATGCATCAAGGTCATCAAGGTCATCAAGTTTCTTATCAGCAGCTGCAATCGCCGCCCCAAGGATATGACCATCATTAGCTCTAACCTATTCTCTATCAAAGCGCTATCATTGCTTGTTGTTCTGATACTGTACGTGCTATACTTGCCCACTTTGCTGCTAGTGTAATTTGGTTACCCTGTCTGTTATCAACCCTCCAAGTGTGTAACTTATTTTTTGACCTACGCTGTCTTCTCAAGTAGAAAATTACGAAGTAATGTATGTAGAGTATTTTGCAATGCTTCATCTACTACGGATCGATGCCGATGGGAAAACTGACCAACTCCGTGCCCAGAGCCACAGCAAGGCGAGGAATGCCGGGGGAGGCCATGAAATCGAAATCTCGGACAAAGTGCGGGCGCGGCAGAATATTGAAGACGGTAGGTTGCGCGTGAACATAGGTGACATTGTGCATGTGGATGATGGCACCTTTAGTAGGAGATTGACTCGAAACAGCAAAATATTCTGGGTATGTATGGCACCACCTATGGTCTTGGTCAACCCAAAGTCGCGGCGATCACGTCGTAGATCTGGTGAGACGTACCTGAAGCGGTGTGCACCCTCCGCGAACGTGCTCCCACTCACGCGAGGCTTGCCGCCTTGTAAGGTTGTCAGGTCCCATATGTGGAATTTGGATCCATAGGCACCACCGATGCTAAAAACCAGCCGTATGAATATTTGTGCCGCTAGGAAAGAAGGAAACAACAGGAGATGGAAGCGACATACATGTCCGGTGTATCCTTCCGCCAGCCAACGGAACCAGTCCATTGGTTAGAAGTGCCAGATATAGTGTTGGCCAGGGTGGACGGCTCGGTTAGTTCCATGATACAGGAATGTCGCAAGCTACTCTGATCTTTCTCATCGGCTTCAGAGCGCCAGTCGGTGAGGAATATCGAACCGCGGCAATCTGCCGCAATGAGTTCCTTGCTGGAAACGGGGTGGGAGCAAACGGAGGTGAGAGGGTGCGCGAAGGGGATGACGTATGCCGTGGGTTGCTGGCGCGGCGGAGGAGACAAGGAAGTCTCTCTGTCAGACGAAGCGGCTTGAAATATTTGAGCGGGAGGGAATAAATCCCAGATCATCAACATTCGGTCGTCTGACGGACAGTCAAGCAAAGCACTGAGGTAGCAAAAGGCGAAAATACCTGAGACGGTAGCAACATAACGAGAGCTGTCTTCGCCAAGGCCCCCACAAAANGGCCATATCGTTTATTCTGCCATGGTGGCCGCTTACACCTCCCGCGAAAGAATACACGGTCTCTGAGTTTGAAGATGTCTTGGATAAGTGATGGAGTCTGAGATCCATACTCGCTGCAACGAGCCTTAGTACTGCAATTAGTCTCGGCTGCAAAAAATATGGAACACAACGCAAGGCGACCGACGCACTCACTGAAGATTCCAATCATCCCCCACGCCAGGAGATATGGTGTTGGCAGCCCATGCCAGCGTAGTTATCCTAGAGCCAATGTGAAATGTAGCTATGGCCTCGCAAGTCGTGTCTGTCTGTGACAAAGATCTGAGCCCTCATTCGTTCACCAAGGTATGTACGTGCAACTTACAACTCTCAGGACCTGGACAGAGTGCTCGCCTCCGATAGCAACAAGGTCTGTCGCGTCCTGGTTGCAGCATGCTCTAACGGCGTAAATGTCGGTTCCATGGTTGAAGCGAAGATCCATGGCTTGGTGAACGTGAGGGACGACGGTGAGCGAGTATTTGTGGTTGTTGACGTGACTGATGACCGCGTTTGTCGAGGTGCGGACAGGGGGTTTCCAATGAGCACCCACCACAAACCACCCAATCCTCTACTCCTCGCCGCCGTCTCCATCGCCTCCGTCGCTGTCTTCTACGTCGTCGTCAAGAAAAGAGAGCAGACCGCACCAGCCTCCTCCCAACCAAGGCACTTCGACCATCCCCTCGTCCCGCCAACCCGTAAAGAATCATAATGCCTGCCTTCCTCGATAAAATCGCCGATGCGCTTCATCTTCACAAGAAGGATAAACATCCCGAAACTGGAGAAACCCCCTCTGCATCGCCTGTATTTGACTCTTCCAAAGTTACTGTGATCTTCGTCCTTGGTGGTCCTGGTGCTGGCAAGGGTACACAATGCGCTCGTCTCGTTGAAGATTTCGGATTTTGTCATTTATCTGGTACTGTACCCATAAGCAYGAGTATGAGCCAGGCTTTCCTGACAACAGCATCAAGCTGGTGATCTGCTCCGCGCCGAACAAGTCCGGGAAGGCTCCCAGTACGGCGAACTCATCAAGACCTACATCCGTGAAGGCTCCATCGTACCTATGGAAGTTACTATCAAATTACTCGAGAACGCAATGCACGCTGCCTTGGCTGAAGGTCGTGAGGGTGACGGYTGGGCTGATGGGCGTGGTCGCTTCCTCATCGATGGATTCCCTAGAAAGATGGACCAGGCCGTCAAGTTYGATGAAGAGGTAACTTTCTATCACAATAATAAGTCAACATAGTTTGAATCCTTACACTGATCAGGTGTGCTCATCCTCCCTCGTCCTCTTCTATTCTACCACAGAAGAGGTCATGTTGGAGCGATTGCTTGAGCGCGGCAAGACCAGCGGCCGTGATGATGACAACGTAGAGAGTATCAAGAAGCGTTTCAGTGCGTTACTTCCACTCCTTTTCCCCTTCAAATATAACCTGACCCTTACCTCCCATCCAGCTACCTACAAGGAACAGACCATGCCTGTCATAGAGCACTACCAAGCCCAAAACAAAGTTGCAGAGGTATGTCTTATCCTCGTAAATGCAAACGATTTGACTGAGAACCCTCTCTAGATCGATAGTTCTGCCTCTATTGACGAAGTCCATGCCAAATCCAAGGCTCTCGTTGGCGAAATGCTATCCAAGAAGTCGACCGATCCTGTCAAGGCCCCAACCGCTCCGGAACCAGTAGCGCAAGAGGTTCAAGCCGAAGCATGAACATGATTCGAGTTCATCTCCATAATGACCGTTTACACGAATTTATATCCTCATACCACGAACGCTNNGTTAACATCATCATTTATCTCTCTTCGCGCTTTCTCTCCCTTGGYAATTTAAATAAATCCTCCTTGTCAATACTTAGTTAGGACCTGCATGTGCCCCGTAGTCAGCATTGAGGGGATCCCCGTGTAGGTACATTATCTCTGGCTCCAAATACATCATACTTTCATGGACAGAACTTGAGGAAGTTCCCTTTGAGAAGGGGTTTATACAGAGACCGATACTTAGTACTCTACTCTATCTCTACTCAYTATTTAGATCCTGGCATGCAGCGATAGTCTGATCCTCTCTATTTCATTATACATAGACCGTGAACTTCTTGTTCTCTATCGACGTCCCAATCGAASACGTCGCCGTGCGTCCTTTGTCCAACTGTGAAATGTACCCATCAGTGCAAACCAGATGCGCACGTTCATCTGATTCATCCTAAGTGAAGATCGCATCAGCCCGAATTTATACAGAGTATRAAGTCCAATCGTACCGGAGTCCACGTCCACCCTCCACACCGATAATACTCAACAACTGCGTCTCCCGATACCCCAAGCCCAGGAACACCGTCTTTATCATACCGCATATCKACATGYTCYCCATCACGATATGCCCCGCCCATAACCGCCCACGCTTTCATYGCAAATCCCTTCCTTTCCKCCTCYCCGTCRGACGATATACTTGGATCCCGGAARGGACGAAGAACMACRACCTCRATGGATGCYTCCTGRGGYRGTARYACCGYTGCCAGRGGTGTTATCCTGAACGCTGGCTCCAGGCGATCGACGTTCACGGTAGACAGRAAATACCCAAATGGACCTTCTAGTACCGYATCMTGTGCGTCTAYRAATGCTTTACTCGAAGGGTCATACACTTGTACGACCCCACTGCCTGGTATCGGCAAGAGTTCGACCTTCGCTTGGTACCATCGCGTACTATTTTCTTGAGCCGCAATCTTGAATCGYTCRATACCRGGGATTGACTCCCTGAGCTTCTCAGAGTCRTGTAGGATGGACGCATGGAGGGCGGTTGATACGACGACRGATGCAATTAACGGAGAACTCGGRGGSTCTCCKTTCGCYGWYGAGAGYGTCGTCGAYGTAAGTGTCAGGGGCCGSAGTCTTCCACCRTTGAGAYACGAGTTGAGCGACTGGAGTTTATAGTCACTKGARGAGGACTGTTCCCCCGACNNNGGCNGGAAAGAAGGATGAATACAAGGCATTCGCMGTACCACATGGTACTAGAGCTAACGATATCGACGTCTTGGCTTTGTCCCCGTCAATTTGGGGGACGGAGTTGATGATCTCATGAAGAGTTCCATCTCCAGAGCCGAGGATAACCATAATATTGTCGTCCTGACTRGAACAGATCAAGTCCTTGACGAATGTACCAGCATGTCCTGCGTATTCCGTTTCGAGTCTCTGGGAAACGGGTATGTTGTGCTTCTCCAGYAAAGGGAAGACATGTTSGTYRAAGAAGTCTTTCGAGGTGCGATCRCCAGAGACTGGATTGTAAACGACGGCCACAAGCATGATGGTSGTCGKYGGYGAGTCGGKGANNNNATGAGTCAGCNNTACNNNAGAATGGCGCTATCTAGGATGTAATCATCTCCACATTTCTAATCTTATCTTATCTTCTTCCGAAGCACTYAAAGTCCGTTGGTTCGAARTCTCAAGCTCTCCGGACGYYGTCACCATGCCWTTCAAAGCACCTCCCACCTTCAAGCCTTTTACACTTGCACTTATACAGCTAGGRAATRTYGGTTCTAACAAAGCAGAGAATCTCAAACATGCTCGTGAAATGGTTCTGAAAGCCGCCACGGAGCGCGYGAACCCTTCCCAACCAAGGGTGGTTGTCCTTCCGGTGCGCCACCGCCTGACTTCGAGGTACTGCTAGGGCCCTGACGCGTTTTGAATCTAAGGAATGCTTCAACTCGCCATACGGSCATGTTCACTTCCCTGTTTAYGCTGARGAAATTGGCTACGTCCCCGACAAACCCTTCGATATTAGCAAATGYGCCAGTGAATCYGTCAAGATGCTTTCCTCTGTAGCGAAGGATACTTCTACCTGGCTYATCGGAGGCAAGTAMAAAYGYAACTGAACGCTAGCAAAGGCTGATCTGTCGCCTCYAGGCTCAATCCCTGAGAGGGACGYGWCRGATAACAAGGTTTACAACACTTGTACTGTGTACTCTCCGTCAGGCAAGTCAGCACGATCGATGCAYTGATRCTCTCYTACKAACAYTGCTTATACTAGGTGAACTCGTGTGYATYCACCGCAAAGTTCACCTTTTTGACATCGATATTCCTGGGAAGATCACATTCAAGGTTGGCTTGCTTCRCTTGCAATYGAGAGCCAGAGCTTAACAATGTCACTTTCAGGAGAGTGAAACACTCACAGGAGGGAAGACCATGAACTATTTCGACACAGGTCRGCACCGTAGTGAATTGGCCGTTACTAAATTCTGACRCCAATMCTAGAATTTGCACGCATCGGACTGGGGATTTGCTATGACGTGCGTTTYCCGGAGCTCGCAATGACGGCAGCGCGCAAAGGTTCGTCGCGNCCAWCGATSACGACATATCACTMAACACTGCGGCTTAGGTTGYCATGCACTTGTTTATCCTGGGGCGTTCAACTTGACAACKGGACCGCTTCACTGGGAGCTACTACAGCGTTCGCGAGCCCTGGATAACCAAGTGTATTTTTCAATGTGCAGTCCTGCAAGAGACTTGWCTGCCGGATATCATGCTGTGAGTCTGAACARCGAATCTTCGTGGACTCGTRACTAACGSRTRACGACWTGTTAGTGGGGACATTCTATGGTTGTTGATCCGATGTAAGRCATCCCAAACTCSTRCKGAATACRCCYCATTACRTTGAATCCCAGGGGTAAGGTCYTGGTCGAGGCTGCAGAAGATGAAAGCATTGTATACGCYGACCTSGGTACRTTGTTCTTCGTTCCTYCAAGGAKAGCACTGACSTCTTGYCCTTAGATCCCGAGGTGATGAARACCACACGGGCTGGAATTCCCGTCACGACCCAACGAAGGTTCGATGTATATCCGGATGTTAGCAATGCATAAGCATGCACTAAAAAGAGGATCAACAAATCGAAGGTGTGCTAATGTTGGAAATACTGGTCTGGATGTCTGCATCTGTTTTTAAATGACAATGTGGTCGGTTACTCCAAGGTGTACCCGGACTCTTTGGGTATGCACCCTTGGCGTCATGTCCGAGGTTTAATGTGGATGGGGGCGGTTGTCTCACTTCGCCAACCTCCAACTCGGATTAACCAACGAACCTTTAGCCTCTGGTCCATGTGCATTTGAGTGCGAAATTGCGATTGACTTTGTCAACAAAGCATGATATCATTTGCATCTATGCGTCATTCATAGCTGGCGAACGCACCAATCGCCCCCGTCGTTCTACAAAGAAAGCAACCCAAGGCAGATGACACTCACAAGACAGACTACGCGGCCTTGGCCAGAAAATATCCGGTCCCACATTAGCGTACGAATGACATTAAGTTATCAAACTCCATATCGTAATTGGCATCAAGTTCCCCAGCCATATTTTCCGATGTTTATCCGGACCGTTTTAAAAGCCTTGGTTAGTGCAACAGCCATTTTTACCTCCGCACTCAAGTTACTAATGGATCGTTCCTTCCTCGATGCCTCAATTCCAGAGCTCGTTAAGCAGCTCACCATTGACGAGAAAATATCGCTTCTTGGCGCACCGAACTGGTGGAATACCACTTCGATCGAGAGATTGAACATTCCGTCCATTCGTATGAGTGATGGCCCAAATGTACGGATTCCATCTATTCGTGATRCCTTTGGGACGCCTTTGTTGAATGTCTGCACCCCATACAGGGCGTCAGGGGCTCTTCTCATTTCGTTTCTACGCCGTCGCAATGTATACCAGTGCGTCACTTATGATATTCCGGGTTCCGTCGATGCTTATTTCTTCGGGATGGACTTAGTGCGCGACATCACTTGCATCGACCTTCGATCCAGAGCTCATCCACGATGCCGGTGTCTTCCTTGCATTAGAAGCAAAAGCCAAGTCATCCGTCGTATTACTCGCGCCTACATGTAACATTCCACGATCGCCTCTTGGTGGGCGTGCCTTCGAATCGTTCTCAGAGGATCCCCATCTTTCCGGTTATTACCATGCGTCATCAGAATTGATCTTGCACCTTGATGACAATCTTATGTAGGCATTATGGCTGCCGCATATGTCAATGGCCTCCAGAGTCAGGGCGTATCAGCTACGATTAAGCATTTTGTAGCTAATGATCAAGAGCACGAAAGAACCGCCGCAGAGTCTGTCATGTCAGATCGAGCCTTGCGAGAAATTTACCTCTATCCGTACGTCCGTTTCACATTCAATATACSAGTAATTGTTGACCGAAAAGTAGGTTCATGCTTGCTCAAGCATATGCGCGACCTGGTGCTTTCATGACCTCGTATGTCTGCCTATTAAATCTGAGACAGTCACACTGTTCTCATTACTCTCCCTAGCTATGGTCGCATCAGTGGACTTCATTGCTCGGAGAACCCTTTTCTCTTACAAGAAATCCTCCGAGACGAATGGAAGTTCAAGGGAGTAGTGATCAGCGACTGGTAACCACCACATATCATCCCCCTTGGAGTAGATACTTACACACACACGTTAGGTTTGGCACTTACGCTGTCGCAGAACCTATCAACGCGGGCTTGGACCTTGAGATGCCTGGCCCTCCCCGTTGGCGCACACCATTGCTCATGCATCATTCGCTTACCGCGCAGAAGCTATCTGTAGAAACCATCAACGAACGTGTCTCAACCCTACTCAAATTTGTGCAACGACAGGCTCGTCGCAATCCAGAGGTAGTCTATGGCGATGGTGTGGAACGCAGTCGCGACTCGCCTGAGGGCCGTGCGTTTTGCAGGAAACTAGCCAGCGAAGGCATGGTACTACTGAAGAACGACCACGAAGTACTACCCATTCGCCAGGAGGTGAAGCGAATTGCGGTCATTGGTGCTCATGCCAAAGACAGGGTTATTTCAGGGGGCGGGTCCGCTGCACTCAAACCTTCTTACGTCGCGACACCCTGGCAAGCTATTGTCGATTCCGCCCCAGCGGGCGCAAAGGTTGACTATACTGTTGGCTGCTACTGTATGTCCAGTCCTCAAAATATCCTATCTTTCTGACGTCCCGGTTTAGCTCACAAATACCTACCCACTCTTGAGACCTATCTAACTACTCCCGACGGAGAGACCGGCTGGCTCTGCACATTCTATAACCAAGATGAATCTGGCCGACCAGTATACCCCATCGGAAGCTTCGTCCTCAACGACACACGAGTCAAATTGAATGACTTCCTTCCCGAAGGTCTCAACGAGGAATGGACGATCAAACTTACGGGTACACTCAAATTGCCCCAAAGTGGCTCTTATGAGCTTGGCCTAACGGTTGCGGGTGCGCTTCTTTCACTTCTCAAGCTGCACCTCCTCCTCAAACCACGGTATATACACAGGTCGTGCAAAGCTCTTCATCAATGATAAACTGACCATCGACAATTGGACTAAGCAAACGCCTGGGGACTTCTTCTACGGGTTTGTTCACCTATTGAAACTCTACTCTCCTTCTAGTCTAATTAATYTTGAAGGCAAGGCACAATCGAAGAGAAAGCTGTAGTCGAAGTCAAGGCGAATCAACCTCTCTCCGTACTCGTAGAGTACACAAACACTGCCCCGCCTCCTGATGCCGACGACGATGTCACGAAGCACAACTCCCAGCCTGCACTCATGCGGGGMGTAGTAAGCCGGTCTATCAGAATCTTAGAGTCATCCTTAATCTTACTTCCTTTCTCAGAGACTCGGTGGTTGCCCGAAAATTGATCCAGAGGACGCTATAAAAGAGGCCGTCGATCTGGCCTCGAAATCCGACCTCGTCATATTCGTTGGTGGCCTTACACCTGAATGGGAGAGCGAAGGCTTTGATCGCCCAAGCTTGGAACTCCCCGGACGCCAAGATGAAGTGATATCGAGAATCAGCGAAGCTAACCCAAACACTGTAGTGTGCATCCAAACGGTATGTGCTCATTTGACTCTGGWCTTGATCGCGCCTTAGCTTGAAATAGGGCTCTGCTATATCCATGCCTTGGGTTGAGAGCGTCAGCGGGATCGTTCAGTCCTGGTATTCTGGGAACGAAGTGGGTAACGCTCTGGCCGATGTCCTATATGGCACAGTCAACCCCGCCGGCAAATTACCGCTCACTCTTCCCGTACGAATTGAAGACACACCGTCGTATCTGTCTCTGCACAGTGAGAATGGCAAGATCCACTACCGTGAAGACCTCTTCGTTGGATACAAACACTATCAAGCTAGGGGCATAAAACCCCTATTCCCTTTCGGGTGAGTTAGAACTTTTTAGCCAGGAATGTTCTGTCTCCCTGACTCTTTTCGCAAGCTATGGCTTATCGTACACTAAGTTCGAGCTATCGAATCTATCGTATAGTCTCGATGAGTCCCCGGATGATGAGTCCCTGAAGCTGGAAATTAGCGTCACGGTCTCCAACACTGGGTCATTGGTTGGGTCTGAAGTCGTCCAAATCTACATCGAGTATCCYCAAGGCAAACTTACTCACCCATCGCTGCAGCTCAAAGGCTTCCAGAAAGCGAARAATATTCAGCCCGGGTCGTCCACGAGAGTGAAGATCGTGCYGGACAAATTCGCGGTGTCATATTGGGATGATCAAAGCAGTCGTTGGACTGTTGCTGAAGGGGAGTATGGAATTCTTGCAGGCACTAGCAGTGAGGATTTGGTTCTGAAAGATACATTCAARCTAGCAGAGGCATTCCATTGGAAAGGACTGTGACAAGGACCGAAAACTAGTATTCYACACTGACGTTGATTGCGAGTTCGKACTCGGACTAATGTCGWACATCACATTAAGATTGTACTACTAAATTATATGAGAACAACTTGCGTCGTCYAGCTGTATCTGTAAGAGTGGACAGATAGTCGTACAACGAGCATGGCTTGCGCGATCTTCAAACCTATCATACTTTGTGGCTCGATTAATACCAGGGACACTCCTTTTTTTACGAAGATCCCAATCATATATTATACACAAGTAGTTAGGAAAACTAACGCTACAAAGGTCTGATCAGACCGTGATTAAAGCATGCGACTCAGAACACTAATGGATGCTATGTATTWAATAGCGTCAAGGATAGCATGGGATTATTGCAAGAAATGACGCACTCGGATGCCTTGACCGTCGTGGAATCGATGGAAGTCGGTGGCTGTCCTTTGGGACACGACAATCCATCGACTCGCCTTCTCGTCAATGAACTTTCTATATGCCTCTTGGCCTTTCCAGTCCCCCAGCATTTCTGCGAATAACATGAGYGTGGAACCGGATGGGTAAGATGGGACTCACTTTGAAGATCTGGAATTCTTTRGTGAAGAAATTGAAGTGCTTGTCTCCTTTCCAAAGGCCGAAGATATCGCCTTCAGCACCTCCACCGAGTCCTATACCACCTTTGAGATCAACGCAACCGTTGAAGGTAATACCATCCTTCTCCTGCTGAGCTCTCGCCATCATTGCCCTAGCAACGTGGTCGTACGGAGGAATGTACAGTTTGTCGTTCAATTCGCGTTCGAGCGAGCGATGCTTCAGGCTAGCTTGGGCATCGATACCGAACTTGGCATATGCATCAGCGTTGAGGTAAACATCAGCCTTGGCCTTGCCCGCTAAAACTGAGATTCCTAGCTTGAGGGCTGGGATGGCGTGGAATTCGATAGATCCCTTGGCCGAAACGTCTGCAGAAGCGGAAAGCTTGAGGGCTATGTAGATCAAAAGTAAGATATCAAATATGATAACGTCAGGGAAGCTTCGTACGAGTATCTTTGGGTTTCGTATCCTTCTGGGTTGATGGTCCAGCACCAGGAGGGAACCAGAATGAGACTGTATATTGGATTAAGTGCGTGGAGTCAAGCTCAACAAGCGACGACGATACCATCATGAACTAAGAATAACAAGCGTCAGCTGTTTGACTCTGTCATAATATGGTGTTTATGTAGTGAGACTCACTGCCCCAGTTGAATCCAACGTCAACATCAATGTCGAGGTCAAGGTGTCCTTTGATTTCCGCGTCGAGTTCAAACCATGGGCCAAGTTCAAAGAGAGGGGGGACACTCAAGCCAGGGAAACCCATTTGAGCGATCTGTTTCTTTCCGCTGTCAAGGTCTCCCTGGGATACGTTAGCAAACTTTTAACCTGGACAAGGTTGGAATATCCTTACGTTAAGGAGAGCCTTCACCAGCAGCCGAGCACCCAATTCCGCGGTCAATTCTGATTCAAATGAGCACGACTCCAAGGACAAAGTGAAGGGAAGCCAGCTTACGAGCGAATACACCAGCCTTTGTAACCTTAGGTGGGATGATATGTCCCATAAGAATACCACCGAGGCTAGCCTCTGCATGAGCCTTTCCTTCAACGGATACCTTCAATTCCATTTCAGAAGAGCCACAATGTTGCTTCAAGTCCAACAAATCAAGCTTCTTCTCCAGGTTCAGCGGTGGCGCATGGAAAGTTTTGTTGATGTCGATGTTGTTGAGTTCTATGAATGAGGGATAAGCCGGATGGTAGAGGAAAAAGGATGTCACAACACACTCTCTGCAACATCTTTGACAGCAGTGCCAACTTTGACCGCAACATCCTTGACCGCATTGGCAGCTTTGGAAATGGCATGACCGATAGCTTTGAATATATTATCGAGGTCACGAGCCTCCACTCCGTTGAACATGGACTCGTCCAGATAGAAACCAGGGATGTTTCCACCAGCTACGATGAAAGAGACTGGCTCAGAGCTATCGGGAGGGTTGGCGTCAGATTAGTTGCACACATATCAGAGACAATAGACGGACTCAGCGGGGGCGGCATCAAAGTCCGTGTCAATGGTGAGTACATGGACCTGAGGTGCAAGACCATCACGACGAGCGATACGGCTCTCAGCATGAATAGGAATCGACTGATCATCAGCGACCTTCATGCTTGCGATTCTAGCGAAAGAACCTTTGCCACACTAAAATGTATCATGAAGAATCATCTTCAAGGAACGAGTGAAAAGACGTACGCTCTCAGGAAGGCGAACGATCTTGTTCATGGGCCCATCATGGCTGAAGATATGTTGGCAGCCTTCCTCGTCGTCGCTCTGGCAGACCAGACGAATGTCTTGGGCGAGCACGTTTGGGTCGCAGTCTAGGATAACCCAGCCAGCAGCCGGGGTGATGTCGGTAATAGTCTTGGGAGACCCATACTACGATAGGGAATCCGTCAGTTGGCTCAGGACGAAATGTACGAAGTCAAGCCATACAAGTTTGATACTGCCATACCCCGATTCGGCAGTTCCAGGAGTGTCGTAGGCACATTCTCCGTGGAAGCAAGGTTTATCCCAATCATTGACGCGAGCCAATGACCCCTGGGCCACACCGAGGGCAATGATAAGCGAAAATGCCTTCATCGTTGAGGCTGCATTGGGGAAACGGTGAGTTGTAATTTAACTAACCAGACAAGCACACGTAGAACTTACTTGCCCGCTGGATGGGAAGCCCCTACATATCTCCAAGAGAGATAACGGCTTTATAGGTCATCCATCGTCCATAGCTTCCATACAATTCCAAAATGATTGTTTTCGGGCTATACTTTGCGCCTACTAAGATGATGGGAAGGCTACTTTAGTGCGAGTCAAGTGGCTGGAGTGGAACGAACGGACTTTCCTTTTGGATATGCGGTCCCTGAACAAGCGCGCACAGTCCCTGACAGAGATTCCCGATTATCTCGTTCAGTGCAAGCCACAACGGCAAGTCAATCATTGCGATGGCTGAACAGGACGATTCTTCCGCCAACACACTTGGTCTGGCATTTGACAAACTAAAAGTCGAATCTAAGGACGACGTCAAGACTACTCCCACAGAACAGCCTGCAACCAAGCCCGCGGATGAAGAAGTTCAAGAAAAGAGGAAGCCATACATCAACCCAGAACGCGTCAAGACCGGGGGAGCTCAAAGGGTTTGTTTATCCTCAATAGTAATAACTATCCATCCCTGACCTGTATGGCTAGGACAAACTGACTGAGGATGAGTTGACGGAGAGAATGGCAAGGATCAAAGAACAGAACGAGAAGATCAAACAGAGACGTCTGGTCCGTGGTTTTGAGCTTAACAATCCCCGATTGCATTAGACTCTGATTCCCAAGCCTAATAGGACGTCGAGGCAGACGAAGCCGCTTTCAAACAAATGCAGCAGGCTGAACGTGCACGGATAGCGCAGAATAAAAAGGTCCAAGCCTCGGTCGACAGAACTCGCGAACAGAATGCCCAACGCAAAATGGACAAGATCCAGAGTCGCGAATGGGACTCAGGGAAAAAGGCTGCGGACTGGAAAAACTCGCGGCCAGCGCAACCTACCCCTCCTGYATCTGATCCAGCGCCTGCCCAAGCTGAGGGTGAGCAACCCCCTGCAGAGGGCAACAGCAGCAGCAATAACGTTGGGGACGGACAATGGCAACGAGGTGGCTCTCGTGGTGGGCGAGCACATCGCGGTGGGAGAGGAAGAGGACGAGGCGCGTCAAACTCGCGTGTCCCTGCCACCACCACCAACGCTGCCAGTCCCACCTCCCAAGAAGAGTCGTCTCCACCAACCGATAGCTCCCCAGCTCCTGATACCAACAAAGTCTAATAATTGTCCCTAGTCCAATCTCGGATAGCATCTATCAGGGCAGTCTATGTTTTAYTTAATAATTTGTTACATTSATTTTGGNAACATTCATCGCTTCACTTCTCGCTGAGCTCCGCAACACCCGGAAGTGTCTGRGAACCGTGCATGTTAGCGTGCTCTCAAAATAGAAGACRGACCAAGTGGATACGTACCTTGCCCTCAAGTAGCTCAAGACTGGCACCACCACCCGTRCTTACATGGCTTAGYTTATCTTCGACTCCGTATTGGACGGCGACGGTCGCCGTGTCCCCACCTCCGATGATGACGACAGATCCCTTTTGTGCGGCTTCTACAGCCGCGTCAAGGAGATCCTTGGATCCGCCAGCGAACTTGGGGAATTCGAATACACCAGGGGGGCTATATGGARTATGAATCAGTGAGACGATCCYTCCAAAAATCGCTCGGATWGTGGCTTACCCGTTCCACARGATGGTTTTAGCCTCAGCAACRGTCTCGCGGAAAAGCTTGCGACTTTCAGGTCCAGCATCTAGACCCATCCAACCATCGGGGATACCCTCCTTCTCGGTAGCTGTACCAGTCTATGTTTGCGGTGTTAGGSRAAGAKTGWCCAKGCGAMAACAARKGWACTTGCTTCGGCCTCTTTGTCAAACTTATCAGCGGTGATAAAGTCGACTGGGAAAACGAGCTTGACGTTGTTCTTCTTAGCCTTCTCGACCAATCCAGCCACTTTCTCCGARCCAGGGGCATCGAAAAGGGAGTTGCCAATCTGCATGGATGGATCCTAAATTAGCCCCTGTGTCTGGAAACAGGGCGTTCTTAACACGTACGGCGACGTTCTCAAGTGTCTTCTTGAAGGTGAAAGCCATACCACCGCAAATGATCAAAGAGTTGACCTAGATGCATTAGACAACGGTCCGGAGAAGAAATCTAGAGCACAAGTACCTTGTCCAACATGTTGTCGATGAGTTGAATCTTGTCCGAGACTTTGGCACCACCCAAAATAGCCARGAARGGACGTTCTGGGCTTTCGAGGGCTTTGGCAAAGAATTCTAGTTCCTTCTTGACCAAGAAACCAGCTGCACGTTGGGGGAGCTTGACRCCRACCATACTCGAGTGGGCACGRTGGGCRGTTCCAAAGGCATCGTTGACGTAGACATCKCCGAGTTTAGTGAGGCTTTCACGGAATTCRGCGACCTTGGCGGGATCAGCCTTAGTCTTTGTGCCATCCTTGTTCTTCACGGAGCCTTCCTCCTCRATGTGGAAGCGCAAGTTCTCGAGAAGRATRACAGAGCCATCRGAAGCAGAAGCGACGGCTTGTTCGACCTCTGYGCCGACACAGTCGTTCAAGAAGGTRACRGGGCGACCAAGYTGRCTCTCAAGCTCGGTSGCAACCGGYTTAAGCGAGTACTTTGCTACGACCTTGCCATCGGGGCGCCCRAGATGGGACATAAGGATGACAGCCTTCGCACCTAAGATATGATGTCACATCAGACCAACCAGTAAGATGGATTGAGGGGACAAACCATTCTCAAGGGCATACTTGATAGTGGGCAGCGCGGCTACGATACGCTAAAGGAAGATCTACTTTAGTCTGTATGATGATCGGATGGAATGGCGTACTGCAGGGTTAGTGATCTTGCCATCCTGCTGGGGAACGTTGAAGTCGACGCGGATGAGGACGCGTTTCCCCTTGAGCTCAAGGTCTGTGATGGAGAGCTTGTTTGATAAGGACATGGTGGTGGTTGTGGTTGAAGAGGGAGGGAGAGGGAGGATGCGGAATTGCGGAGGAGATGAGGAAGCCCCTGTCCGACCTCTGATAACGCGAATCACCGCATCTCCCTCAATTGCCAAATCTGGCACTACTCCCTGATGACCGCCGTCGTCGTCGCCAACGATGACCAGCACCTATCCGACCCACGCACTCTGACTTCGCTCCCGGAAATCCTCTCGTCACTGTCTGCTTACCAGTCTCAGGAAACGAGCTTGTCGAACTCACTGTCCGAGCTCGTTGCTGCTCGTGATCCCATCGTCGCGTCCCTCGACCGTCTCAAGTCCCTGACACCCCAATTGACCTCTCTCCATGATGAAGCAACCTTGCTCTCAAATACCGTCTCGCTCACTGCGCAGACGGCAGAACGCGTCGGAGGACGCGTCAGGTCCCTGGACGAAGAAATGAGGCGAATAAGAGAGGCATCAGAGCGTGTTTCCCAAGTCCTTGAGCTCAAGGTGTGTAGGACCAACATGATTGCTCGCGGAATATCTTAATCATAACGGCTTAGTCTTCATTGATGGCGCTACAAGCTTCCATAGATGCCCAAGACTGGGAATCTGCGACAAGACATTGTGCAAAGGCAATGAGCCTTCCCCCACAAGTCATCGGCGGTCCTTTCGCGGAACAGGCGGTAGTGCGTACTAGTGAAAGCACTTCGTGCTCAGTCATTATCACACACTCACACTATACTAGCCTACGACTGAAAGCCATCTACCACCAGCGCAGACTCTCCAAGAGGCCCGAGAATATCTCCTTCGCGTATTTCGCCAAAACTTCGAACAAGCCTCTGCATCTCGCGATTCAGCTACCACCAGTCGCTTCTTCAAACTCTTCCCTGCTATCGGTTGGGAAGTCGAGGGTCTCGAAGTCTACGCTACCTTTGTGGTCGATTTGGTCCGTGTCCGTCCCCCAGCGTCTGCAAAAAGTCAAGCAYCGCTTCTTCGGCCATTCTCACCCTACTGACAAAGTTATCATTTTAGCCTCATCACCATTATACTACATCACYGCGCTCACAGCTTTATACGAGAGTGTCGCTATGATCGTAGATCAACACCAACCGGTTGTGGAAAAGTACTACGGACCCGGTAAAATGCATATCGTCGTCAAGAAGCTGCTTGATGAATGTGACAATGTCACCCAAAAACTKTTTGAAGGCTGGGAAGAGGAACGTTCTATCAAACGACGCGTATGGATCTCAAAATGACTGCCTCCGCGCTSTTTGACTGATCGARGCTTAGATAAATGAAGTCTCMGCTCACCCACTTAGCTCTACTACAWCGAMSCGGCGACARGCTACTCCGATGCTARCTGAGCAAGATGATGTAGAYCCCAGGGARATCGACAAATTACTTTCAGAAATCGCTGGTATGAGYGGTCGGTGGCATCTATTTTGCAAGTTCMTTCGCCAGAGTCTRGTGCGTGTCGGAGKGCARCTCCACKCTTTGAYATYTTRTTKACTYGCCTCCAGGAMGAAGTTTCTCCCTCGGATGACGAYGTCGKMGCTGATGGGGAAACTGGGYCGCATACTAATGTAGCSCAACACATCGAAACCTCGGCTTCCCATCGTTTGTTCACGAATCTGGCCAAYACATACTACYTGCCRATGGAAATTTGGTACCTCCGRAGTGTAATAGACAAAGTAAGTGTCTTSACNCCCA
>JAPEVF010000160.1:0-53154 GCA_029747585.1 Pleurotus djamor | reverse complement strand
TNTTCNGAKNTNMWTMAAGCCTAANCGMGNTGCACAGACGTACCTCAATGACCTCGACATATCGACATCCCATACCGAACGCTTACTCCGAGACGTGCAAGACTCGCCCGCAATCAGTCAACACTTTATGGACGAAGAACAAGCACTTGTCAAAAGCTACATCTCTTCATTGGCTAGCATTAACACTAAATTCACCTCAATACTTCGGGTGCGCCTCTCCGTCGATCATATCACTTGATCATTKATATGACACCATATCAATAGCTCGGTGTTGAGCAGCTCTTCAACCAGCTGATTCGACCTAAACTGCGCACTTTCTTGATCGATATATATCGAGATGTCACCTACATCCTTGATGACAACAGCTATAGTGCTGCTGAGTATCAAGATACAGTGAAGAAGAGGTTTATYAAGTCYTGGGAAGGCTTTATGGAGGTCTACAAGGTTGATCWCTGGSTAACCATTGTGTCTTTGAATCTAACATTGGTGATACAGAACRCGTTTACGGAYAACAACYATCGCATRTTCTTTGCCCTCATGTTGGAYATCCTCCTRCGACCTTGGGAGAAGCTYGTAATGGGTTTCCAATACTCRGAGGCAAGTCACCACRTTNCRCCTCTACATGCATCTTCTCAMYTCTAKCCAGCTTGGGGCCATTCGCTTCGACAGAGATTTGAGGTCGATCATGGGYTTCCTTTCGTCACAAACRGCCTTCGGTGACGCAAGAGAGAAGTTTGTGCGTCTYCAGCAAATATCCACKYTACTGAACCTYGAYAGTGTAAGTTGATCGTTGCCCGTTCATGCGAACGTTCTGACCATMCAATTAGGAAGAGGACGTGGATGAGTTCTATAATGGCTCTGGTAWTACATGGAAATTAACTGCGCAAGAGGCTCGGGCAATAGTGGCACTGAAGGTCTGAGATCTGGGAATATAAAGTGTATATGSAAGATGAGGGYGATCATCCTCGACGAAGAGCATCSAGCCKGGCTTGTAGGGCATCCTCATCCGACATTGCTGCGCCGCCACCACCACCWCCTTGATCATTGCCCNTTNCCCTCCAGCAGCSCCAGACGGTCCGCCAGCCGATTCACCAAGTGCCACMGCTTGTCTCTGCGCTATMGGCGTGGCCGATGCCAATCCYGTCGGYGCGTCGGTGAGCTGTAATAGRCWTACCAGYGTTARCTGCGGACATKYTCATATACCAAGAATCAATYGAATATACCTGTTGGGCGAGGCTTACGCCTATYTCATCCAATACTTCTTTGAGTACCTTGTCACCTTCCTCTTCTTCGTCCTCTTCCTCGTCCATTACATCGTCCACCGCGTCAGACATCATCTCTTCCTTCATATCCATCATTGAACTTTCCTTCTCGAAGTCGGTCATGATACGTTGTATTGACGGTAGATTGAGTCCTCGATTCATCGAGGCCATTGCCTGTGAGTGACGTCAAGGGTTGCTTTCAGTTGAGATGGYGATGGGCGTACCCGCGTAGCCCCGCGCATGGCCTCTGCCATTTGCTGATTACTTCTAAGAGTTTGTATCCGTAGACCAACCGCCTGAAGCTGCGTTCGCATCTGATGAAACTTTTGAACGTATCTTCGGGTCCGAACGAGATCCTTCGCCATGACCTTGCAAGCATTCTATAGACATGAGATAGTGAACGTGTTAGACAACAGCAACGGAAGAGATACAAAGCGAGCACACCATCTGGCCTGCCTTAGCACTCTTCTTGATATCCATCATGAGTTTCTTCTCGCTTTGTTCTAGCTTTGCGCGTTCGCGATCGAGTTCGCGCTGTGCTTTGGCTAGTGAACGCTGGTGCTGGCGCAGTCGTTCAGCTGGGGTGACCGTTCGTCCGAATAATGTTTCCTATCAAAGCAGTTCATATCCGTAGGAACGATAACAAGGGCATTCGGGGACATTACTATGATGTTCATGGTGGTTGGTGGATGAGAGGCACTTATACTTGGTAGTTACAGCATCAGTCAGGGGCTTCCTTATACGCCACCACAAGACGATGTCACTCAATATCGGAGGCCAGTGTTCATTGACATCCTGCAACACGATAGACTTCCTCCCGATCCTCTGCTCGTGCGACCAATATTACTGTCGCGACCACATCCTCCCCGATTCTCATTCTTGCTCATTTCAACAAACCCCACCCAGTATCGGTGGGTCTGCCACTAAGCTAGCACGATGCGATTGGCAAGGCTGCAATAAACCGAGCCTTGAGAGCTTCGTAGCTTCAGGCGAAAGCTCAAATGCAAACAGAGTCCGAAGCATTTGCGAAGACTGCCAGAAATCCTTCTGTGCCCAGTAAAAGGTCCTCAGCCCGATCTTTGCCAATCTTTCTTACCCTCGTATACAGACATCGGCATCCCAAGTCGCATTCTTGTGAACCGATCTCAGCAACTACTGAAAACACCAAAAATGCGAAAGCTCAAGCTCTTCTGGCCAAACACTTTCCCGCAAAGTCTACGTCTGCGCCTGAAAAGCGTGCACCGAAGATACCGACAGATCCAGCCAAGCTAGCGAGATATAAACAGGTTGAATTGATCAAGTTGCGACATCAAGCAAAGCCCGGCGATCCCACCAAGAAGCCCGGAGACGTAGTCGTTGGTGACCGTCTTCATGTCAAAGTCAGCGTAGACACTCCCTCAAAGCAAGTGGACGACAAACCCATCTGGTTTGTCAAGGTGAGCTGCTAATCAACTGTACATCTAATCTACTGCTAAGATACGTCTCAGACAGTAAGTGTAGGAAAGGCATTGGATTGCCTGGTCAAGCAGTTTGACGTCCCGAGACCAACACCCCCGCTGCGACTGGCACTCTACCTCATCCCTTTCTCCGACCCCAACTCCCGTATCGAACTAGCAACCGACGTCCTCTTATCTTCCACTCAAGTCGAAGATGCCTCCCGCTTNATCATATGTACGACGACAGTAGAGTCGACAGACCCTTGAATAACCCTGATGTAATTGCCAAGGCGGAAATATAGAAACATCCAACTAGGAATGAAAGCGATATGGTATACAGACGTATAGACAACAAGCGAAGAGAAGATATGCAGGAGGGGGTGATGAATGCGAATCGAACATGCGTGAATTAGGCAACCAGTGCCGCTAGCCTACGTAGATGAGAGACGTTGAGGTATGCTGGGACGTATGTCTCCAAGCCAGAAACCTCTCGGGGTAATGGGAGTTCGTAAGGTCCAACTTCTTCGGTCTCTGGTGACAGAAGAAGGTGGTCATTGCGATCATTAGCCTGTACTCGTGATGCGACTACTCGCAGGATTTCAGGCGAAATTGGGTTCTGTACAATATACTCCAGTCAACTCAAGCCAGCCTTATGAGTTATTGAGACGCACCTCGTAATCGGCGACATAATAGTTCGTGCACATTCGTTGGATTTGCATGGGGCTAAGCATCCAGCAAACATCATAGATGATCTCGATATCCGCAGCGGTAGCCTGGACCAGCAGTCAGAAGCGGACCACAACGAAAGCAAGAAAGATGACGAACCTTTTTGAGTTGAAGAAGTTTGGTCGCTTGCATCARATGTTCTAGCTGCAGCGTTCCTTCAGGCATATCGTGGGATTTGCACCACTCTTCTATACGAGTGATGTTGTACTGAATTTGCATAGCTTTAAACACCGTTAGCTTTACAGTTGTAAAGACGATACGATAACCGACTTACCTCGCTTCCAAGAAGAGAAATTGCGTCGCATTAAAAGATCGTTAAAGCTCGTGACTCCGATAAGTTTGAGAAGCTCCGTGACCACCTGCTGRACGACAGACTCTTCCATGTAAAAGCTCTTCAAGCTCTTCCAAACCTTATTCAGGAGGTTCAGTATGTCATCCATGTTGTACGCAGGYGTRTTGTTGGAGTTGAGAAGGCGGTTGAAAAGACGACCYCCACCGTCGCTAGTGGTGAACCCGGGTAATGACTGACTCTCGATGAGGGCAGGGATAACCATCTTCGTTAGCCTCTTCTTCGTCTCGAGCATCCAGGTATGGTAGATGTTGTACTCTAAGCTATCCAGGTCGTGCTTRACCACGGAAACGAGGTGTTCATAATCGTTCCAGTTGAATGGTCGRACGGCATTCTCTTCACCAGGACCGATACCCTGCAGCATGTCGCTTTCAGCTACGCAGATGAAAGACAACATCTCATGGACATTGGAAAGCCAGAAGATGCCGGGGACGATGGCCTCTTCGCCTGTGAACGACTAGGAGGGAAAATGAGGATGATGMTTCAACGGCCTTATTGGYGAACTTACCATAACATGTGCCTGRACTGTTTGCATRACATTAGCCAGGAACCGTTCGCTTTCAGCAATGAGGCCATATCTCCACATCTCATTCGTGACAAGACTGATGAGATTGGCGGGGAAGAGAATCTCCTTCACAGCAGGGGGAGTAGTCGCGCTAGGAGCCGGTATTTTGAGACCACGGATCARGCCTTCCAGAACATCTTCGTCSAGACGTTTTGCATCCATCATCARACGAATCTTTTCTTCAGCRGGATCATCGTAATCTCTGATATCAGGCAARCCATTAGCACGGAACCTCATCGAGCCATCTTCGCCATTGTATGCRACGGACACAGCCCGAGGGTTCATTGCTTGATTCCTCCTGGCGTCGAACATCAACTCGTCAGCGGAAGTTCTATGATCGGAGTCGTTGATCGCATARACACCAGCAGAGCTGTGACGACGTTGATGACGRTTAACAGCGACRGTAGTRGTGGGTTGAGRTTGTCCATTGGTTTCGTTGAGRCGGAGGTTAGGGGCGAAGGTAGGTGACAGGGGCGGRTTGGCACGAGAGCCRTGGGTGAGGGCATTGAGGGCATTCGACCGATTGAGTTGTTCTCGAAGGTTRCTGACTTCATTCTTGAGAGTGGCAATGACGGAGTAGTCTTCGGGGTTATGAACAGGCGTTGACTCAATAGCCTTCTGTTGCTGCTCGATTTGCGCGGCCTGTCGAGCAAGGTCATCAGAAAGCTTCTGAATTATCTCCTCCTTCTCAGCAGCCTTCTGCGTGGCTTCCTCAAGCTTGACTTCGATATCGGCCTTGGCTAGAAGAAGAGCATCCCTCTGCGCGATCTCAGCTTCGGTAGTTTGCAGCGTGATCTGGAGGTTCCTGGCTCGAGCGTCCGCCTCCTCATGACGACCCTTCCATTGCGCGAGCTGTTGTTCCAACTCATTCAGCTTGCCTTGAAGTTCCTTCTTCTCCTCAGTCCGCCTCTGCAAGTTCTGTGTAAGTTCAACAACCTTGTTCTCAAGGCGATATGAAATCTCCTTGAACTTCGAGACAGATCGAGCCTCAGCCTTGAGAGCTTTGAGTTGCTTGCGAGCGAGGCGACGGCGGACACAAGACTGCAGGTACACAACATGGCGAACATCGGTACGGAAAGATCGGCGGGTTGATCTAGGAAGGCGTATGAAAAGAGATGCCAGACGTGATGGAAAGGAAGACTTACACTCCTCGAATAAGGCTTTGGAGAAGCGTGGCGGCGTTGGTTCGTCTGTTTTGGACGAAAAGAGCGCGAGTTTGAGCACCGCGAATACCTACAGAGAAGGTGAGATCTTGCCAGTGAATGAAAATGAAACGACATACGGCTTTGGAAAAGGACGATCGCTCGTCGGGTATCCAAGAAGTGCTTGCGCTGCAGATGCCTTCTAATGATGGTCTGCAATCGCTGGGCGCTGACATTTCTCCTGACAACTTCAACGAATCGTTTTGCCATGATGCCTCGCCACCATGTCTGGATTTTGATGGTAGCCGCCCGCAGCTCCTGGTATTTTTTGACAGCCATCCGCCTCCGCATGTTCTTCTGAACCACGGTAACCATTGCGTTGAGTCGTGCTGATCGAAGGGATTCCAGCGCAGCCAACATTCCAGACCGGAAGAATATCTTGGTCAGACCGGATTGATATTTATCTGGATCGTTGATAGTTTGCTCGAGGATGACTGCACAAAGGCGCTTCAAGTCCAACGCCTGGATCATGGGCTGCCATGTTGACGAAGGAACGAGCATGTAGTACCTGAGGAAATTCAAAATCATGGCGAACAATGGAAATATGGGTTTCTTACCGTTCAGCGAATTCTTCGTATATCCAACGTGTCGGGTACCCAGCACAACTGATACGAATGGTTTCCAGTACACCACAAGCTCGGAGTTGGCCCAGCACTTGTTGCGGTGTAAACTCCCAAGGTCTCTTCGCTTCGTTGGGCTTGATACACCTAATGTAGTGGACGTTCGTAACGCTCAGTGTATCCATGAGAGCGATGAGGGATGCCTTGAATATAGATCCCTGTGTCGGCTTCTTGGTCGGGGCACCTACAGGGCGCTTGAGACTCCCTGTCGTGGCCGTTGAAGCAGGGTTCGGGCTGGTTCCAACGAAGGACTGACGCCCAGGATCTGGGATGACAGAAGACCGGCGAGATCCACCACTTCCAGAGTCAGACATGGCAGGTGAACCGGGATGAGGACTATCTGGTGGCTTCGTCGACAAAAGAGCAGCGTCAAGGACTTCTTTCAAGAAAGGATTTTTCGTAGAAGCAAGCAGTGTCATGTGCTCGTCAGGAACAGTATCCCTATTCTTCTCCAAGAATCCTTCAACCTCGTAAGTGACATCAAGAGCGTAGTGGGCGATTGTGAAAGCCGAATTGCCAAATCGGGGTTTCTTGTAAACCTTCTTGAATTCAGGCTTGACGAGCTGCGTGTTCAGCTTCTGAAGGAGTGTCGAATCACTTCCCGATGGCATGCGTGACTCTTCATCCAAAAGGGCGAGAATGCCCAACTTCCCTTCAATGACATCGATACAAGGCTGGTTATCCGAGAATTCGATGAAGGTCCAGTTGATCTCCTCCTTGACGTATTCCTCTTGCTCGAGTTTGAAAACATGGGAGTTGAACTAAATAGGGAGTCAGGGATTTTGCATAGAATGTAAGGAACAAGACCAAACCTCTTGCTGAAGTTTCTCATTGGCATAATTGATACTGAATTGCTCAAAGGAATTCTAGTACGARGCTTTAATGTTGTGCATCTGAATGGAGTATAACAACATACCTTCTGGAAATGCTCGAACCCATAGATATCCAGAACCCCGATGAACATTTCTGCCCGGTCAGCGGCATCTCCGTTTTCACCAGCAAGACTCTCATTGACGATGGCGACCAACCACTCGAACATGCAAGCGTAAACGAATTTCGCAACACTATCTCGGACGACGGTGGCCTGTGCGGCGCTCAGTGAGGTGACAATCTTCTCAGAACGCGTAGTGATCTGCTTCTTTATGGTCCATTTCTTGAATTCGGCGAGGTTAACACCGAGGAATCGAGTGGCCAGTAGGAGTGCAGGATCGTTCTCATCCAAAAGCGCATCGTTTCGGCTCTGCGTTATCTTGACGTTACCGAGGTGAAGCAAAGCTGCCAGAAGTCGAAACACGGCCCATTGTTTCTCGACACTGATTCCAACCGTGGAGAGTGCTTGCTGCGTGGCACGAAACTCCTCAGCATCGTCAACACCATTGATCGGTGTCGATGTTGGTCCACCCTGCTTGAGGAAATGGAACTTGGTAATATCCGTGTCCAGACCGAGGTCCTTTCGTTCCTTGAGAGGCGCACCAGCACAAAGTTGATAGAAGATGTGGTAATTACGTTCCGTTAGGGGCTGGAAGACAATACGGGAACGCTCGAGGAGATATGTCCGTATGCGGGCCCCAACGATCTCTTGCTTGCCGTCGAACAGAATCTACGTGGGATAGCTCTCAGATACAGGTAAGAGTACACGGGTATGGCAGACATACCTGGATATATTTACCGAACCTAGAAGAATTGTCATTGCGAGTGGTCTTGGCATTGCCGAACGCCTCGAGGATAGGGTTCGTCGCCAAAATCTGACGTTCTATTTCACTAGACTCATCCAGTGAAAGCTTGGTTTTCGCCTTCGTGTTGGTGTCTGGAGGGTTCACTGAAGCAAGGTAACGCATGATGTATTTAGCCTATGTCAACTGCATGAACACAGTAACACAAGAGGGCGAGCAGAGAGCTGGCGTACCGATTCCGTTTTACCAGCTCCACTGCAGAGTCGTAAGAAACGGCGGGGGCCTAGGAGGAAAGAGCGCAGACGAACCTCTCTCCCGAGACGATGATAGTCTGACCCATGCCTTCCTTCCTCATAGCGGTGTATGCATCCTCTGCGATGGCGAACAGATGTGGTTCCAGGTCTCCACGCTTACGGCCGCTGTATGCTTGTATGATTTCGGGACCATAGAGGGTAACTCTTTGGAAAGGATTGACGGCAATCAGCACAATTCCAGAGTAGGTGTAAATGTTGTGCTGTGCATAGCGGTTGCGGATGGTATGGAGGACTGTTCATGTCAGATGAAGCTCACCGCAGCCAGCAGAGGTGCTCACCAGAAGGCTCATTCAAGTGTGAGAGGTCCGTCAAATCTTCTGATGTCTCAAGCAGTGGTGGATTGCGCAATGGCGGTAGCCCTTCCTTTCCATCCCTAATCTCTTTGACGGACGTGTTGATTGTCGTTTCCTAAGACCAGTTCAGACGGAAGCAAAAGTATGGGTTACAATTCACAAGCCCACCTTGCCCCGCTCGTCAATAAAGACGAGCTTGATGGAATCATCTGCGCCTTTTGTCACGGAGGCGACTTCAGCTGATACCCAAGCATGCTCCTTGTCTTCGAACCATACGCGGGTTCCCTTGCTATATATGTTTTCAGCCATCTAATTGGCAGCCAGCTGGCCAGAAAGCGAAGGAAAATACGCGTGGATGGTTATGATACACTAACAAAATGCAAAGAGCTCTGCCTTGAGACCTATGCGACCTGCTTCTCACGGTCAATTTTGGAATGCTAGACTCATTCCCACGGTCAGAGTAAAACGTTCCCGCGGTCAGACCAGGCTCTCACATGCACCTGAGTCGAAACGACGGTTACTCGCTTGCTTGCAAACAAAAAGCTTGGATATTTTTGGCGAACCATTCATCTACTGATACATGTTCACGAATTATGCGTAATAACTTTCTTCAAGGTATCATAACAATTCTGAGACTCTAAACTGCGCCATTCGTCATAGGTCGTTGAACAGTTTGGGAAACACCTGCTTCAGCTCTTCTCATCGCACCGCCATAGCCATTATCTCCCAATCCACCTTTATATCCGCCCGCTCCACTTCCTGACACACCACCCATGAGAGTGGTCGCATCAAACGGTGCACCGACAAAAGCTTCATCTCCCCAACCCCATCCACCTTCCCTCGTAAACGGCAGATGCTCGCCGCCGAGTTCGTTCCCACTTACACCCATTCCTCCTCCAGGATGGTAGCTAAAGAACGGGCGCTGCATGCCTTGCGCCATGAACGGTGTGCGATGGAAGATGGAGGTGGTCCGAGGAAGGAGGAGATGGTTGAATCGGAAGTCGAGTACGGACGCGAAGGTCTGTCGAAAAGCGACAATGGCGGTGAATGTGCCAATTATTGCACCCGCGACTACGTCGTACCAGTGGTGATCTATAAATCAGGTCAGTTTGGTGTCCTATTGAATAGAGGTAGAAATGTGTACTCACATTTGTCAATAGTCAGAGCTCCCGCTATCAGCGTAGCGCCAAGAAGAGGTGCGAAGAACATAACCATCTTCCAGTACGCAGGGTTGTGTGCGCTCATAACTTTGAGTTGGGCGTTGAAGTATAGAGCTAGGTACACCAAACCTGCGAACGCGGCTGTGGAATGTCCAGAGGGCATAGATTCGAGTGCGTCGTTTATCTGCTTCTCGTCTCCCGTGCAGATCGTCCTGTCGTACATGATGGAACCGAAGCCATTACCGGAAGTGCTTGAATCAGGCGAAACCGATGGTTGACAGACAGAAAGGAAATGGGGGCGGAATCCTCCTATGAGCCATTTAATAAAAANCCTATAAAACGGTGGGTTAGCTCGAAGTTGTGACACGTTTGCCCGTCGACGTTACTTGCCTGAAAGACGGCAGCGGTGATCAAGCTCTTCAGCAGACCCATGGAAGTCGTAAGAAGATCGTTCAGGCTTCTTCGACGCGCCTGGAAGAGACAGAAGAAGAAGAACGGTGCAAAGAACGCGATCAATGCTGCAGCCCAGATGGGAACGATTTCCTTGCGCAAGGGATATGCGTAATCAGGGTAGACGATTCGTCCATCTTGGAAGTAGACAGGGAAGGACCTGTTTGGCGCCGGTGCTAAGAAAACACGGATGAGTGTGCAATCGACAGAGTTTCAATTATCAGGAACTTACAAGCAAAGTAGACACCCAATCCTATGGCACCCATGGCCGCCATTGTGATCAGATCGACACCATGAAGTCGTATCCAAGTGGACAAGGGAATATGGCCAACCGAGTTCGCCGTCGGAGCCCTCTTGTTCTCTGCATGGGGACCGCGTCGAAAGGGCGACATGATTGTGTGTGCGGGTACTTGATCAAAAGCTCAAAGGGCGTGGTGGTTGAGGAGGATGTGTGGTCTGGCGTTGGGAGAATTCGAAGAGAGTTTTATACGCCTACGCGGGTGTGGAGAGTCCGGCATAGGTGTTGATCCATAAATAGAATGACGTGTATTTAGCTGGACTAGTGACACAAGGCATTACGCTTGGCTGGAGTAGGTGGTGTAATCATCACTCGCACAACGGCTTCCTTCCCGGATCCAAACACAGCGGGGCACGACGGAGACAGCGAAATCGCACACGAGTCGCAGTCGTCGCTACTCTTCGATTCGGAAGACTCGCTGCAAGGGATAGGCATGGGTAGGCGGGATTTTCGGTCGCGTGTTCCTGGATGAAGGTAGCCGTCCACCGTACGTGTTGAGGAACAGCATCGACCCGATATGTATTTTGAGCGTCGCGATTTGGTTTGATAGCGTCCTGAGCCAGGATGTGATTCGACGTCGTAGTTGGGTCGCCCTCGCCGTGTGTCGTCGTGTTCGTGAGAAGGTCCAGAGTCGGCGAAATTGAGAAGCACGATGCCCATTATGGTCACCACGATGAATGCAATGATGGTTATAGCGAAAAGAAGAACTATGGCGGAAGTCAGCAGACGTCGCTGGCGTGGAGCAAGCCTCGTTGCTTACAAGGGCTGAGTTTCTGGGCGGCCATATATTATAGATGATAGATGTTGAGTAGTATGCGTGTGTAGAGTAGATGAGAGAGAGAGAGAGAAAAGAGGGAAAACGATCGTGGTGGGTGAAGCGGCCAGAGAGTACAGGGGCGAAGAAAGGGGGTACGTAGGCAAAAAAGAAATCGAAGGAAGAAACGAAAAGGACGGGACTAGATATGCATACATAATGTTACATCTATGCGGAATCTACTCTATATGTAAAAGCGGGAAGAAAACCTGGGCAAAGCAAATAACGATACAACCTAGACACAGAACGTAAACTCATACTTTTAACCATTCCTACTGACCGTGCCTCCAGTACCGCCAATCTCCTCGTGCATCCAGGACATCACAGTCATGTCGACTTGGCTGGTATACCAAGCACTGGTACCGAACAGCTGCCGACTGAGTTCCAATAGGTCGTCCAACGTTTCGACGAGCTCCCTCAGGACATCAGTCTCGGCGAACGTATACACAACTGCCAAGCCAAGCGAGTGGACTTCTTCTGCACGGGCCTGGCGTATGCGATCTTCAACATGATGTTCCAAGGTAGTTAGGGCTTGTCGAGGAGAAGGCAGGAATTGTGGCAGAGATTGTCTCGCGCGGAAGACTTGCTCGGCAGCGAAGAGGGAAATGCACACGCATGAGACGAATTCGCGTCTTTGAGCGGCGACGGCTGTGACAGTCTCTTTACGGGGGATCTTCTCTCGTATTTTGCGGAGTGCTGTGAGGAGGTCGAGAAGCTTTTGGAGAACGGTGACAATTTGGCGGTAACGTTTCATGGGTTTCTGTTAGTCAAGGTGAGCATCGAAGTGAAAGAGGTTGGTGGGACGTACGCACAGGGACCAAGCTGAGTTCATCACTCATCGTGATGATAAGCAAATTCATTCCTATCTTCAAAGTGAACCAAGAGAAGCATAGAAGGAATGGAACGTACGATGTAGGGCGTTGCGCACACCGACTTCTATTTTGAGCACTTTCTGCTTCTCCAGGACTGACGACATCATCGCATTAGAAAACAGGTCGCTGCCAACAGTCCTGAGTAAAAAAGACGGAATGGAACCAGGGGAATGAACTTACCGACTCAGCGTTAGATATAGTTGGCTGATAAGTCCAATGGTACGACCAGTGTTATTTAAGAATAAAGCCTGTCAGAGAACGAGATAAGACGGAAGCCAGACGGGTGAGAAGAGGAGACATACTCGACAGTGTCTCGGGAAGAAAGCACTGTTGACGAAAAGGGCTGCGATGATGCCAGTCGCTATCATCGCGCCACGAAGAGCGACAAGCACTGAACACAATTGTCAACCAGATTGAATTCGGTGCCGAAACATGTCACGTACCAATTTGAGAGGGTTGAATATCGGGGTTGAAGTATGTCATGAAAGTAAGTGGGGGCAATGTGATAGATCTGGGCTTGCGTGTGAGGCGACTCAACAGGAAGAAGGAAAGCATAGTTACGAGACGACGCCGAGCGTTTGGAAGTCGGTGTTAATGATGATCCAGCTAATCGGTATCTCTGCGAGCTTCATTCGATGACCTCATTAGTTGTATAGTAGAAACAAAGGACATGAACGCGTACTGTCACCATAGCCACAAGTCCATAAGGATTTCGCCCGCATATGAGATAAGTCTAACAATCATGTCGTTGGCGATGTACACATTAGGAGGAATGTAAGTGCAGACTTACAATGTAGGCGTATGTACAACCCAAGATAGTGCCAGACTTGGGAAAAGGTTAAGGCTCGGACCTCGAACAAGGATGAAAAGAAAGACTCACGATACGCAGATAAGCAACACGCCACTGGGTATAGTGTGTGAGGGACGAGGATGGAAAATAGGTTGTTGCAGACTCACCGTTGCTCCCGTACTAGTCTCAAGAACCCAAAGATATGAGAGGACCATCCACTGACCCCGCGTCCAGTAGAACCACGCGTAACCTTGAAAGATGAATGAATTCATACATCACAGAGAAGCATCAACTCCACTTACCAGATGAACTAGGTGGCAGGAATGCCGGGATGCTGAGAATCATGATACCCGCCGCGATCTTGAACGCATGCCGAAGATGCGACGAATGCTGGAACGATCGTATAGCACGCGAAGAGCGGAGACGCAACCTCAGCATTATCGGAGAATTCCACGCGTAACGAACCAAGCCAGCCATCCATCTCGGGGTCAATGGTTTTCCTGGGATTTTGCGTTGTCGGAGGAACGCAGGCTTTTCATCGGTGGTGGTTTCCGCGTCATCGTCAGCGTTGCTGTCGTATTGGTTTTCTGTGATACCTTGGAGTGTTTCTTCCTTTGAGGGTCCGAGGGTGTTGCTATCGGAGGGATCGTCGTCGTCAAGCTGAGCACCACGTTCTTCGTTGATGTATGTTGTGGGGGCGGCACCGAGCCAGGCCAGTGAAACACGAGGATGCCAGAGACGGAGAGGAGAGGTTTCGTAGAAGACGATCAGTTTTTGACACAGATGGAGAGCGTGACGCATTTCATGAGCCATCTATTAGATGTAGGGGTCAATATCGTCACTGTTGTGATGGTCGATGGGTTACCTGAAGGAGTGATATCATGAACAAACAAAGATTAAACGTTTTCTGGGTGAAACCAAGTTCGCCGTCCGATGAACGTTGTTGCAGGTCCAAATCATCTGTAAAGTCCTTGAGTTCGCCTCGAGCAGTGAGGATGGCCTTTTGCAATCTATTGGATGCCTCTTGAAGTTGGCTTTTTTCATTGACCAATGACCTCGAAGACGTGAATCGCGTCGACTCGAAACAGGCTGAGACACTGTGTTCACATGCTTTGATGGCAACAAGGATGGCATCTCCCAGTTCAGATGCAGGTCCCCTGAAAGCCTGGATGATGTCGGCCTCCTCGGGAGAGCTAAGATGAGTGGGTCGAGGGTAGGATATCCCCCATGACAGTTCGCGTCGGATGTGTTCGATTGTGCCAATCAGTGGTTTGATGGACTTGACGCCAACACGGCCTATGCGGAGCTCAAAGGTGGCTTGAGCGTATGACTGGTTTAGGGCGACGGATAATTTTAGCAGTTGCTCGTGCGCGGTGAGACTGGCGGGATGGTGGGCCAAAGGGAGGTTGGAAAAGGCAGTATCCAAGCGATAGTACAGACATTCGTGGGCCTTGGAAAACGACGCGACTATGTCCACGGCAAATTGAGCAGATGACCAGCGAAGGATAAGGAGGCTTGCGACAAATGAAGTGCACGCTGCGACAAGAATAGCCCATATGAAAGCGAGGGCGCTATCTTTGACCGTCTGCAAGTACCCGGATCAATATTCAACGAGGAAATTTTTTCATTCGGCCGGTTCCGCACCCTAGGCAGTGTGAAATCTGCTGTGAGCAGCCATACTGAAATGAAGCCACACACGCGAGCTGGGTGAGTTAGACGAGGCAATCTGCTCTTCGCCCAACCAGCTGTATCGGCACCCGAAACTAAGTTTCAATGATAGAGTCTAATTGGAATTATACACTTGCCTGCGAAGCAAATGAAGAGCAAAAACAAAGCTCGGGTAGTGCGAGCTACCACTGGGTCAATGCCCGGAAGCAACGCGATCCACGTCGCGAGCGACGACCATCCAATAGCAAAGACTCCCCCAAGCAGTCCCAGAATAATGCATTCGACCTGTTGCGCTAGATTCTCTTGAGAAGAAAAGATAAGTTCTTTGAGGGTCAGGGCGAGGAAGGCATATGGAGCTCCGAAGTTTGAGAAAGGTCGCACAGCAACCAATATCGCGCAGATGAGAGTTGAGAACAAACGAGCGAAGAACCTCCGGGACATCCATGGCCTGCAGAACTGCAGAACCGAGAAAAAGAGGTGAAACATTGCGTTGGAGGAGAAAAAGAGGTCATGTTTCGTCGATGTATTGACTCCCAGCCGCCTCTAAATGAAAAGGGTCTTGGCCGACTCTTGGAAACAACCTTCCTTAAGGGAAAAAGGGGAACTATCAGGAGAAGAAGATAGGGCCTTTTCTGTCATTCTTCCTTCGGGAAGRGTTTTTGTGCTTGTGAACGGACTGACTATTTTATAGCATCGTGGAGGCAGATCTGTGGGTAGGTAGTTCTNNNACCNNANNCCTGAGGCCTGAGGGTGAATGCAAGTCATCATGTATGATGGTGTTTTGGGGCTTGGCAACACTCATTGAGTAGACGGTCTTCTTTGGGTCTTCTGATTGTGTAAATAAGTAAACATTTTAGCATGTAGAATTCTTATAGCTGTGCAGTGTTAATAGCGGTAGTCCGAAAGGTAAACTTCAAACAAGTAAAAGAAGGCTATTCTCGCCGACGTTTCGCGGTAGAATTAGTACTGTGGTCTCGTTGTTGGTTGGCTGGCGGTTGGTCAGGCCGTCTACCTCTTGGGTTGAAGCCGCCTCTACCGCCTCTCCCTCGTCCATAACCACCTCGTGAGGGCTGACCACGACTGGAAGTTGGTACTGCTTGAACGTCTTCTTCGTTCGCCGGCACGACGACGCGCATGTAGTCCCAGGCAGCCTTTGCAGCACAACCAGGCGTATCCCAAGCTGCAGTGGCTTGTCGTTCGATCTCCTCAATAACTGAGATGCGTTGAAAGTCTCTCGCATATCGAGGAGCAGGGAATCTACGAGCTCAAGTTCAAAARRASGTYCTTNGNAAAAGATGCTTACGTACCTGCTGCTGATGTGGTTCAGGACTAATTTCTGCGCTCCCACTTTCTTGGCGAATTCGCCAGCCATTGCGGGTGTCGAATGACCCTTTGCGAGGGTCTTCTCCATCACCACTTCTGGTGACCGTTTGGAAAGSGATGCGCTGACCTCAAAGGGCATRTGKGTRTCGGTGGCTTCGTGGATGAGAAGCGAGGTTGAGTCGCAGAGAGGTAACATGGCTGAKGGATCGCTAGTGTCGCCGAGGAYGGTGATCTTGCGGTGTGGGGCTACGGCTTCGCGAATAACATATCCGATRCATGGTTCTGGAGGGGATAGTTTGAGAARWTGACTGRAGGYGAGGRWAGRGWGYTACCTCTGTGTATRATYGGRCCTGCATCGAYGAAGACGTTACCGAAGGAACCTGAATCYTGGGTAACTTCYCGCCAGAAGCCGTCYTCAGGAGAGCARTATATGTCTCTTCCTGGARCTTCRCTRGGRTGTGTGTCTCCYTCYCCRCATGGCGTTACCGTATCATCGGGCTTTARSAGYTCATGTACGACGTAGCGATCGGACGTTCGAGTAAAAGTCATCTGKARGATAGACCTGACGAAAGTTCGTATCCCAGCCGGGCCGTAGATTTCTATTCTGGGCTAGAGACAGTGTTAGCGRGCTCAAAGATAGCACWGCTTTACTCACYGGTTTAAGCAAGCTTTCSCCTGCACGCGGWGGGTATAGCATATTGCGTAGAATGGGTACAATGCCCATGATATGGTCAGCTAAGTGTTGCTCAGCCTGCGTCCCCCWTGGAGCAGAAATGAGTGCCTGCCGTGCATATGAGTAATAAACATTTTTGTGAGGTTGTTGACGTTGAGTCGTGGTTGAAGTTCGAATGGTTGCGTGCTGAACTGTCTTAGCGTGCCCTCCGCACAGTCGAACATCCACAAAGAGCCAGAACGGGAACCGATGTCTGCGACGAGACTGGAGCAGTTTCGCATATCTGAGGGGCCGCCGCCGCTCGAAGTCCCTAGAAAAGTGACTTGCATTGCTTTTGCCATGTCCCGGTCTGAAAGGACGAAGCGGCGACTCTGYGTGCTGAAGGCGCGAACCAAGGTGGAGAACATATAGCAGCCACGTGACCCTGGATTTGGAAATTGAACCAAGTCCGCGTTCTTCTCTTTCTCTCTCTTYCCTCTTCTCCTCCTCGTTCCTCCYTTTTTTGTTGGGCATTTTGTCGTGTTGCAAAATGCTTCCCTCACAGTCCTTACCCTACACGCTACCCGACCAGCCTACAAATTCTCCAGACATCAATCTTCAAATGCCAAATGTCTTCGTTGTCCCTCCTGAAGAAGACCAAGTCTCGCCTTGGTGTTGCTTCGACGCTGCAGAGGTCCAGCACCCGCAGCCGCCTTCACATAGGCTATCCACGCAGCCAGATATGGACTCCTTGCAATCTCGCCTAAATTTTCTTATGACGGAGCGCGTCGTTGCCGATGGAACACCTCCATTTCAACGTCCGGCTTCTCAGGAACAGGTTGTCATGCCCAAGAAAATAGGTTCTCGGACGTCGTCAGCCTCGACGCAGGACGATGCAGACGCTGAGGTATCCAACACTGGAAACGATTCCGAGGTCGTAGAAGTCATCAAGGTTGGCAGAAGTCGCAAAGATGCTTCGGATGCACAACGTCCTTCCAACGCGGGTAACTCAATGAAACGCTCCACCACCTTCCGAATCAAGGCGGCGAAAGCCTTCAATAGCATACGCAGTCTCGGGAAGGGGACAAAGCAGCGCAAGCCTACCGCCATGGACGCCTTTCCTCCTTCAGGACATAGTCAACCGACGCGTGCCGCCTCTTTTTCTTCTTTTGGGCAGGAACGCTCTGTATCAAGGAGCTCAGGCGGCGAATCATCGCAGGCAAGCCATGCAGAGCAACCACCATTGGCTCGCCGCGGCTCTGTCATCTTGACGCAAATGTTTTCCCCCAAAGTCACTTCAACCCGCGTCGTGTCCCCATCCCCCAGTACCATTGAATCCATTCCTTCTGTCTCATCGACCATCGACTCCAGTTCCTCACAATTTACACTCGAGTCCACTCAGTCGGCCTCGCCTTCACTACAGCTTGAACGGGTTCCGAATAACAATCAACAACCACCGAGCCAAGATGTCCTTCCTGAGACACTTGGTCACCCTCAGAGTAGTGTTGAAGGGCCAATATTTGACTCGGAGCGTGGACGACCAACCTCCCCTAGCCTGACTCTCAACACACTTTCGGATAAGACATCTAAGCGACGTTTCTCAATGATGAGTATCCGTCAGATATTCACATTTTCCCCGTCACCTTCCGCGCAGTCGAATGGTTTCCCCATCCCCTCTTCCGATCCCTCCGCTGAGACACGCGACTCCGATGCAGCTTCCTTGTCAGAATCCGAGCTGGGTGTTCAACTCGACCCTCCACGCTTGTCTCGTACAACAGCGGGTTCCTCCACAGACTCGAGCGATTCGTCCTCGGGTGTTGAGACTCCTACTGAGGAAGCTACTTTCCTTCCCATGTCGATAGACGAACCCGCGGTGAAACGCAACTCCGCCGACTGGAAAATACCAGAACTCGATAGCTTTGGGGCCGGACTGGATGGAAATTTTGCTGATAGCTTGGGAGATCTCAAAGGAATGGGCGTTTCAGTGCCTGGGAGCTCACGGTCGCTCGCTGCTGGACACAAGGGCGATGTTAGCTTCGAGATGAAACTTGATTCACTTCATTTCGACTCGCTTTCCTTCGACGCCGACAAGTTCAATATCTCGGAGATCCTCAAAGATTGATCATCTGGCATGCTGCGTCGGGATGTTTTGTAGGTTGCGGCGGTTACCTGTTTCTAAGGTGCGTGGTGCCTGTGGTGCCACCCTTTCGAGGCCATCCACTCTCATGGACGACAGTTTTCCCCTTCCTCACATGTCTTCTCTGTACCATCCATACCTTTTTCTTGAATGCGTTTCCTCCCAACACCATATTACCTAGCGTTTCTTATCTGCATTCTCACCTCTGTCATGACATCGGAATTTCTCTTCTATGTACGTACGTATCACCATTCATGGCCTCCAAAACAAACTTCATACACTCATTTGACCTTTTCATTCAACCGTCAGCTTCATGACTTGATAATGACTATATATCTTTATCCCATTGCAGTTACATCTCTTCATACTAGGCATACTACTTCCAATCATCAGACTCGCCTCTGTGCCCCAAGGGCCAGGCCTTCCTCCGTTAGTGTGACCCCTGAGAGCAAGTCGCGTAATGTTTTGAACTCTCTTCCGTTCACCTCCATCATGGGCGGCCCAAATCTTGAAGTCTTCAAATTCGCGTTGTATCTCTTCGTGCCAATAGCAGCTCTGGTGCATTTCGGAGACCCTCAGTGGTATCGGGAGAACGTCCTTCCTGTATGTCGTGGTTTACCTTTCCCGTTGCACGTGCATTCCTGAGTGCGTTTCTAGTACAAGGAACGTCTCTTTCCACCGGAGAGTCGTTTGTTGCAGACAATTCCTAAAGACCAGAGTGCGATTAAAGAGGAGTTGGCACGAATAAAAGCTGAGCGACTAGCTCGGCGTGCAGCGAACCAGGCAGACGAGGACAAGTAATAATGTTATGGTGAGTTACACCGACCTTTTCTATGAACCTTGACTCATGTCGTCTACGCTACAGCTGTATCTTTGTATTGCTTTGAATACGTGACTATATCCCCTACTCAACTATGAGTGTTTCGCCATCGCAGAGGACCTCCCATTTCTTCTCTTGTCTAGCTTCAACAATACCTTTGAACTCTGCCATCTCGCCCAGTGAGACTTTGAACCCTCCACATACAACGAAGACGGCCTTCTTTGCATCCGGTGGAACTAGCTTCCTAAACAACGATGGGACGTACGCCGCTGCGAGGGTCGTAGAGCATGCCAATTCGACGAGCATCTTGTGTTCGTCTGCGTCCGGCATCACCTCAATTTGAAGAACTTGATGAACGGTAATGCAACTTACCCGTGAACAGTAATCCAGCTTTCATGCCTAGCTCATCCGGGATGCTAACGCACTTGATGCCTCCTGCTCTTCCTAGCGCCATCTTGACGACTCCCGGGGCAGGCGAAGAAGCTCCAAGTGATCCCGACGCTCGAGAAGAGAACTTTTCGAAGAACGCAAGCTTCAGACCATCTTCTTCGTTTTCGATTGGTACAACGTCTTGTGGGAGAATGTGGGTTGGGTTCCGTTGGAGTTGGATGGTATGGTAGAAACAATTCGAGCCGATGGTTTCCATTGTGATTATTGGGACTGAATGGGGAGCTCACTTAGTTGATCATTATAGGAACATACTGGCGAAGCTCACCGTCGTCCCATCCAACGGATTGGCATCCTTTGATGATACCTCCCAACAGACCGCCGCCGCCAACACTACAGAATATTACATCCGGCTTCTCATCGATTCTCCTATGCATTTCCTCAATCATTGGTGCATGGCCTTCCCATATCAATGGACTGTCGTACGATGGGATCATTACCCTAGAAGTCTACAGTTTAGCAAGCGGATATCTACCTCCCAATTCATACACGCACACTTTCTCTTCCGCTTTGACAGCCTCCTTCGCTGCCATGAGCGAGTACAAGTAGGATTGCCCACCTATCACGACGTCGGCGTTGTGTCGCTTCAAAGCTTCCACGGTGGCTTGGGCGGCACCGTCTGGGAGGAACACCGTGCACCGTAGCGACAGAGCATTGGATACGAAGGCTGCCGCCAACCCAGCATTCCCACTGGATGCAATGATCAAATGTACTTCAGGACCATGTACCGACTTAGCATGTTGGATAAAGTGAGTTATTCCACGGATTTTGAATGAGTGCGAAGGATGTAAATTCTGTGGATAACAGCTGTCGTCAATACTCGTTCTCAATGCAAGCGAACGGTGAATATACTTCAAGCTTGAGGTATACATCGCAGCCCAATGTTTTGGAGATGCCGCTGGAATGAACGAGAGGGGTCTCCTTCCAAAGTGTCATTATGACTCAGTTGCTCTCCCTTCGACTTCTTTATATTCAACCAGTCCCACATGGCGTTTCCCCTTGGTGTTATTTGGAATCGTACATCGATTTCTGTCTATGATGGTTGCGTGATATCTATGCGTCCAAACTACATCTTCTCTACTGTAAGTGTTTCGCCGTCGCACAAGACTTCCCAATTCTCATCCACATTAGCCGATACCGCGTCTTTATAGTCTGCCATCTCGCTCAAAGATACCTTGAACCCTCCGCAGACGATGAACACCACTTTCTTCGCGCTTGGTGGAACAAGTTTCTGATACAACGATGGAAAATACCCTGACGCGAGGGTCGTTGAACAAGCCAATTCAACGAGCATTTTGTGTTCATCTGTGTACGCCCATGATTGTCAACATATTTCATGACGCATCGAGCTAACCAACCTGTGAACAGAAGCCCGGCTTTCATGGCTAATTCATCAGGAATGCCGACGCATTTAATACCTCCTGGTCTCTCCATCGCCATCTTGACGACTCCTGGCGCTGGTGAAGATGCTCCAAGGGATCCTGATGCGCGAGAAGAAAACTTGTTGAAGAACGCAAGTTTTAATCCATGCTCCTGGTCCTCAATCTCGACGACGTTTGGTGGGAGGACGTGAGCAGGATTGCGTTGGAGTTGTATGGTATGGTAAAAACAATCTGACCCGATGGTTTCCATTGCGATTATGGGGACTAAGCAAGGCACGTAAGCACTTCATGTTGGTCCATGTAGTCTGGAGTAAACAGTCCGGGAAGCTTACCATCATCCCAACCAACGGATTGGCATCCCAGGATGATTCCACCTAGCAAACCTGCACCCCCGACACTGCAGAAAATTGCATCCGGTTTGTCAGTCATTCTCTCATGGACTTCTTTAATCATCGACGCATGCCCCTCCCATACGATATGATTGTCATAGGCAGGAACCATTACTCTAGAGCACGAAAGTAAAGATGTTTGTCGTGATCCTGTAGAAATTTGGAATCAACACTCACGCTTTCGCTTCCGTCCTGACTGCTTCCTTTGCTGCCTCAAGGGCATGCAGGTACGATACCCCACCCACAACCACGTCTGCGCCGTTGTCCTTCAAGAGTTTAATGGTAGAGGGAGAAGCACCGTGAGGGATGAAGACGGTACATCGCACCGAAAGCGCGTCTGCTGCACAGGCTGCCGCCAGACCAGCATTACCACCGGACGCGATGATCAAGTGCACCGTTGGACCATGCACTGACTTGGCATGCTGGGCGAAGAAGGATATGCCTCTGTACTTGAACGAGTGCGATGGATGAAGGTTCTGTGGATAAGAATAGATTATTACAGTTACCCGCATACCAACGTGTCGTATCCCTACCTCAAGTTTCAAGTAGGCATCGCAGCCCAGCCGTTTTGAAATGCCACTAGAGTGGATGAGAGGGGTCTCCTTCCAAAGGACTGCCATGAGAATTGGGTGTGCGGACCGGCGGGTTGGTCAAGCCGTTTGCGATGCGATTATCTTATACCTGACAAAGAGGCCGGAGTCATTGTCATCATGTGCTATGCTGTGTCTCTGTGGATTTATCGAGTGGGTGGTGGCCGAGTCTGCAATGTTAAAAGTTGCGTCGGAGGCTCGGAGCTTTCCATGGCAAGACGACCCTTCCTCGTCCCTGGACTGTACCTCCTTTGCTCTGAAGTAGACCATGGCTGGTAACAAGAAGTCTCCGAACGCGATAGGCATGGTCGATCCTGCAGTCATACAGGTGAGCACTCTTCAAGTTTCAGTTGTCAGATATTGACGGTGTTCGCCCAGGCTATCGCACAAAAAATCCCTCCCAATCCTGTGACGGGACGCGTGGAGATACCTGACGTCTTGAAGTAAGCTTCGTTCAGAACACCCTACCAAATATAAATGAATGCCCAATCAACATAGGTATCTGACCAACCATCCGGACGAGATGGAGAAAGTGATGGCTCAGATGGACAAGCGCGATGCCTCCATCGATGGACAAATCGACAACTTTGACTTTGGATCTCTGGAAAACACCATCGTCCATGAATCATTCTGGGTTGTGCAAATGGAGACCATGGGCTTCGTCGATCCGGCTGGAAAGTCTGTCCACCCCGACCTAGTTCATTCCACCCCCGGGGCGAAGCCAACCTGCGTCCTCTACTGTTACGACGATAAAGAAAAGCACCGGAATGTTGAGAATATTGTTGGTTTACCCACGTCTGACGTCCTCCTCCAGTAAGCTCTAGTTCCCGACAAAGAACATGGCGAGGTGCTCACTGGTTCAGATTCATCAAGACCGCAATTGCCACTCCTCTACCCCCTCTCAAGCCCGCGTTACCTTGGTTTCTGCTACTCTCCTCTCGGTTGAAACTCCACGCGGAATACCTCAAGCCGTTCCTAGACTCTCTCCCGAAACCATTCCACTGGCGCATCGAAACAGATGAGGAGGCTACTAAACTGAGTGACGGGATCGACCAGATGAACCAAACTGGTGTCAAGATATACATGGAATTTGCGGAGAAAGCGAAGGCTGATGCAAACGCTGCGTTCAAAGCCCGTGACCGCGTTGGTGCTATAAAAGGCTATAGCGACGCTATAGATCACTTGGTCGATGCATTGAGTCAGAAACCCAAAGAGGAAGAAGAAAAGCAAGCGCATAGCTTGTTAGCGATATGTTTCGCGAATCGAGCCGCGGCGTACCTTATTCATGGTGCTGGGATGGATGCCAAGAAAGCTGCTGCAGATGGGGAGAACGCAGTCAAAGTGGATCCAGATTACGCTAAAGGGTACATGGTTCACTGAGTGGATGCATCTTATGGCTGACTGAATCCATAATAGGTATATACGACAAGCGGCTGCCTGGCAATGCCTCGGAGACGTGGAGAAGGCCAAGGATATCATCGCTCAAGCCCTGTCTCGCTCCAGTCTCGAGCATGAAAGCGGGCTCATCGACCGTCTTATTGAACTGTATACAGATGGTCAAGGGCTGTCTGATGATGAGGGTATCTTCAAGAATTGGACGCTCGACATCTGGGTCAACGATCGGAGGAGCGCAGAGCGGCTGAAGAATGTCAAAGGTGGATGGGAGGCTCGTCTGAATGAGAAGCTCAAGTATTGGGCCCATAAGCGCGGAGAGACCAAAGACTGATGTTACAGTTTTACCGTCGCGCTGTTCTATCGCTGTTCTGAACAAGTCATTTTGCCCCTAACGTTGTCAGGGTGTCGGGCGGAAAATCTTCGGAAGGCAAACTTGGACGGTCCACAATTCCTGAGCAAGCGGACCGTTGCTTCAATCACAGATATAAAGGCCTCAAATTCCACACCTAGTAAGCAGCCTCACCTCCCCCTACAGCCTCCGCGTAAATGAAATTTAACGACGGTTTTTGGTTGTTGAAGAACGGCGTCAAGCCCTACCATGGCTTGCAGGTCACTCGTGTCCTGGAAGAGGCCAATGGCTACACTTTGCATGTATCTACTCGTCCAATCAGGCATCGTGGAGATACTTTAGGTGGTATGAGAGGGAAAATCCTTTAGCCTTCTCGTTATCTGATTAAACCCTTCTAGGACCTGTGCTTACCGTCAAAGTGCATTCACCTACGGAGGGTGTAATTGGAGTCAACATCGAGCATTTTGCCAACGACGATGCCACGCCAAGTATCCCACTCTTCCCCGACGCCCAACCTATATCCGCACTATCTCTCTCAAAGTCGGACGCCGCGTACTCCCTAAGTACAGGTGGCCTGACGGCCGAGATAACGGAGAACCCATATACCATCACTTTCAAGTCGCCAAAGAAGACTTTGACGTTTGCAGGATACAAGCATCAAGGCATCTACGATGTCCCATCTCGCTGGACCGCACTTTCCGCCGCGAATAGTTCTTGCTTGGCTCTTGACCCTAGCTCTAACCCTACTCCTGAGGCCTTCCCACCGACGGTCAGGTATATTCACTCCGAGCTGAATATTTCTCCGGGTGAACTTATCTATGGCTTTGGCGAGCAATTCGGAGCTTTTGTAAAGAATGGTAAGTGCTAAGCAATTTCTATCGTCAATGCAAGACACTGAGTGTTTTCAGGGCAGTCGATTAAAGTGTGGAATCAAGGTGGGTTATCAGAAAATGCTTTCAAAAAGACGACATCCTCACGTATGACAGACGGTGGAACATCCAGTGACCAAGCCTACAAATGCATCCCGTTCTACATCACCAACAGGGGTTATGGTGTATTCATCAACCATCCCGGAGAGGTAGAAGTCGAGGTTGGGAGCGAGAAAGTCAGCAGAGTCGGAGTCAGTGTCGCTGATAAGTCGTTGGAGTACTTCATCATCTACGGAGAATCGCCATTGGAGGTCAGTCCGTTCATGTCTCAGCATGGGCCTCACAGTGATAAGATATACCTACTCTACTCCAGATCTTGGAAAAGTATACTCGAATGACGGGTCGCCCTGCGTAATTATAGCTTTATTTTGAGGTTTGGATGAAGCTGATGTTTTATATTGAATACAGCGTCCTTCCGGCGTGGACCTTCGGACTCTGGCTCTCCACTTCATTCCTCACAAATTACTCTTCCGAAACCGTTTCAGGCTTCTTGCAAGGCATGAAAGACCGCAGTTGTGACGTCCGAGTATTCCATCTCGACTGCTTCTGGATGAAACAATACGAATGGTATGTCTTTCAAGTTTCCCGTTCAAGTGCTTCTCCCCGGAGTTAAACCTCTTCGCAGGTGCTCCTTCACCTTCGACCCGGACAACTTCCCGGACCCGAAAGCATACTTGTCTGGGATCAAGGAAAAGTACGGTGTCAAGATTTGTGTCTGGAGTCAGTGGATGCCCCGGATTCCCCCCGGAGAACCGTGTTCGCTGACTTTTCCCCTAGTTAACTCCTACATCTCCCAGCTTTCCCCTATCTTCAAAGAGGGAGCACGAGAAGGGTACTTCATCAAACGCACAGATGGCTCTGTTTGGCAGTATGTATTGAAGTCATCCATGAAAATAGCATATTCTGATATCTGGTTTCTAGATGGGACCTCTGGCAGCCAGGGCTTGCCATCCTAGATGTCACCAACCCCGCGGCTTGCAAATGGTACACCGACAAACTCTCCGCTCTTATTGACCTCGGTGTCGACTGTTTCAAGGCATGTAGCTACCCATTAATCTTGCTCATGCATAAAGCTGACAAAATGCCCACAGACCGACTTCGGAGAGCGAATTCCGCATACCGGAGTCCGTTACCATGATGGATCAGACCCCATGCGAATGCACAACACCTACACGGTCAAGTATAACCAACTTGTGTTTGACTTACTGAAGGAACGCCTGGGAGAGCGCCAGGCCGTCCTATTTGCTCGCTCGGCTGCCACTGGTGGCCAGAGATTCCCTGTGGTGAGTGAATCTTTGTCTGGTTTCGCCTTTTGAGTTTTACTCATATACTCCGGATAGCACTGGGGTGGTGATTGCGAGTCTACCTTCGAAGCTATGGCTGAGACCATTAGAGGTTGCTTATCCTTAACGGTTTCTGGATTTGCATTCTCGTCACACGATATCGGAGGGTTTGAAGTGAGTCTTGACCTCTTTACTATGCGTGCTCAGGTTGTGTATTTATGGAAATCATTCTCGCAGGGACACCCACCACCTGAGATCTACCAGCGTTGGGTAGCCTTCGGGTTGTTTTGCTCTCATAGTAGGCTGCACGGGTCTGGATCCTACCGTATTCCCTGGCAATACGGAGAAGAGGCTGCGGCCAATATGGCAAAATGGTTGGATGCCAAACACCGTTTGATGCCGTACATATACAACCTCGTAAGTTTTGCCGTTCTTGCTTTGTAGTCCTCGTTCGACAACTCTGTCCTCCAGGCTATGCAAGCAAACAAAAACGGCCATCCCATCATGCGGGCGATGTTCCTCGAGTTCTTGGACGACCCTACGACCCATACCCTTGACAGGCAGTACATGTTTGGACCCTCCCTCCTAGTCGCCCCTGTTTTTGTCCCTCTGGGCGAGGAATCCGTGTACTACCTCCCAGCCGGGAAGTGGACATCGTTCTTCCACCCTGAACGTGTCGTCCAAGGGCCCATCTGGATTCGAGAGCAAGTTCCCATTGATGAGATCCCCGTGTGGGTTCGTCAAGGGAGTGTTCTTGTTCTTGGAGCGGCTGGATTGGGACGGCCTGATTACGATTATACCACCGGTTTGTATGTTCAGGCGTATGAGCTGGAGAATGGACAAACTGCAGAGACGACGGTTCACGCTGTAGACCAATCAGGGGTGGCGGCGACGGTGAAAGTTGTCAAAGAGGGTTCGGAAGTGAAGGTGACGTTGAATGGCAAAGGAAGTTTGGCATCTTTTGATGTCTACTCGGGTGGTGTACGCTCCAGCAAGGAGTTGCTGGGGCAAATCGAAGGTCTCATTAGCGTGTAATACGCTTCCGTAGAAGTAACAATAACTACTGATGGAATGCGAAGAAGAGTGGTTTCGTCACTGGTCATCTGAGCCAGCCCTCGTGCCCTTCTCTTCCCACAGGCTTACAGTCTCTCATACAAAAGGGCCATCTCTTCAGTGTCGTCCAATTTGAATTCGAACGATGTTCACTCTATGCAAGAACGCGATTCGCTCGTCGTCTACATGTGTTCGCCATCTAAACCGCGTGGCTGGGACGAGTAGCCGAACCTTTACATGCACTACGAGCCTCAGGTCAGGTCCTTCAAAACAATCGGAGTCACCATTGGCTCCGATTGGCGTTGAGGCTGCTCTGGCTTATCAGGCAGGCTTGCTGAGTAAGTCCATGACATGATGCTACATATGACGAGACCCACTTGAAGGCGCACGCTCATAAGGGAATAGATAAGACAGAATCGAAGATTTTCAAAGAGTTTGCGTTGGAAGATAGAGTTGGTATCGTGTCTGGGGGCAACCGGGGGCTCGGGTTGGAGATGGCTATGGCACTGTGTGAAGCGGGCGCAAGAGCGGTGTATTGTGTTGACCTGCCGGAGAAGCCATCTGAAGAGTGGGAAGCCGTCAAAAATTATGTGGGACAAATGAGTGAGTAACTGTGGATATGTTCACTGAATTATTCTTATTGAGGATAATGATACCCATGGAACAGAGACGGGAGACAGTGGCACCGCTCCGCGCCTTGAGTATCGTTCAGCAAATGTCACCGACCAGGCACAGATGTGGAAGCTTGGAGAGGACATTGGCGACAAGGAACAACGAATGGATTTCTGCGTTGCAGCTGCGGGTATTCTCAAAGCGCACACCGACTGCTTGGAGTATCCAGCGTCGCAGTTCCAGGAAGTAATGAGTGTCAACACAAACGGCGTGCTTTACACGGCACAAGCAGCAGGACGCCAAATGTCGCGGTTTGGCACGCCAGGCAGTATCGTCATGATTGCCTCGATGAGTGGCAGCATCACGAACAAAGTGAGTCCTTTCCAGCATGCAGTTGTCAAGTTGTCAACGAAATTCATAGGATCATGCATGGGTGTCGTACAACACCAGTAAATCTGCCGTTTTGCAGATGGCACGCAGCATGGCATGCGAGTTGGGTCCGAAGCGAATTCGCGTAAACACGCTTTCTCCAGGCCACATCTACACAAAGTAAGCTTAACCTGAATGATTTATGTTGAGTGGTTTTGACGGCGTGTACATAGGATGACAGCAGCGTACCTTGACAAGGAACCACATTTGTTTGATAAATGGTCCGGGTTGAACCCACTTGGGCGTATCGGACGACCAGATGAACTTCGCGGGGTAGTGACCTGGTTGGCCAGTGACGCTTCCACATTCTGCACGGGTAGCGAGTGAGTCATTTTTTGACGATTTGCGCATGGCAAGTATATTAACGAGACCCGGGAACAGTATCATCGTGAGCGGAGGACATCATTCCTGGTAAGATGTGCGTCGGTGTAATTATGCAATCCGAAGCACGCGTCGTGTCCTGTCTTAGTCTTCATTGAACTCTTTCCATGCCTGTTCCGTCTTGGCACGCCGCTCTTTTGCGGCCTCTCTGTTTTTTGTAGTACGTTCGACACGCTACGGAAAGTGAGCGAAGTATCTAACCGCATTCCATCTCTACCCACCTCTTTCCGCAAACAACTATTCAGTTCATCCTTCTGCCTGTTACACCCGCCGGAGAATTTCGCCCAAGTACTGAGATGACAATTATCCAGTGCCTGGATGAATTCCCAGCAGGCTGCATTTGAAGATGAGTAACTGGCAGGCGGACCGGGGAGAAAGCAGATACCTATGCGTTTGTCGGAGAGCTGTGGGTGCATCTGGGAGACAAGAGTAAGACCGTTCGATGCCGACCGGAGACGCTTTCCGCCATCATCAATCGTGAATTATAAGCGAGGCCTACCGCGGACGGCGTGAGAACATCTCCATGGACGCGATAATGATAAAGTGAAGCCCCTGAATCACAATTTGCCCATCCCATCGTCTCTCTCGACAACCACCATGTCCTTCGTCCCAAGCTCGAGCGACGACGCCTCCATCGCCACAATCCGCACCCTCGCCGCTGATGTCGTCGGCAAAGCAAACTCTGGCCATCCAGGTGCGTTCTACCAGGCTCAAGCATCCGTAACGAACGTATCGTACTCAATCCCCACGTCTCAGGTGCTCCCATGGGCATGGCCCCAGTAGCCCATGTTCTCTTTTCTCGGTACAGATTCCCTCATGATCTGTACCACATCAAGCCCTTGAGCTCGTATTAATAGCTTCTTCAACGCCAACCCCAAGAACTCAAAGTGGTTCAATCGCGATCGATTCGTTCTGTCAAATGGGTAAGGTTCCTCGTGTCTATCTGCAGATGCACCAACCTCATGTATCGCTACAGACACGCGTAAGAATACACCCTTTCTCCACGAATGATCGTCCCTTTGAACCGGAATCCAGATGCGCACTTCAATATATCCTCTTACATCTCCTGGGATACAAGTTGTCCATGGATGATCTCAAGGCTTTCCGTCAACTCGGTTCGCTTACCCCAGGTCACCCAGAAGCTGGCCACACTGATGGTAACTGGAACGATTTAGGATTAGCCTTTCAAACCCAGCACTTACATCCTCTCTCTCAGGCATCGAAGTTACCACCGGACCTCTTGGCCAGGGTTTCGGTAACGGTGTCGGTCTTGCTATCGCACAAGCGCATTTAGCTGCCGTGTTTAACAAGGACGGATTCGATCTCATCAACAACTACACGTATGGTACGCCACATCCCTGCTATTTTACATGAATTGTTGCTGAACCGAAATCATGCAGTATTTTGTGGTGACGGCTGTCTGATGGAAGGTGTTGCAAGCGAGGCTGCTAGTCTTGCTGGTCACCTGCAGCTTGGGAATCTCATTGTGGTCAGTATCTCCTTCTGCCAAAACCCTGTCATACTTGGCTCATGATAATCGCTTCAGATCTACGATGATAACCGTAAGAGATTTACTTCCGTCTGCGTGATAAAATCAATCTCAATGTTGAAATCTAGATATTTCCATTGATGGGGACACTGCCGTCGCTTTTACGGAAAACGTTGAACAACGCTTCCTGTCATACAACTGGCAGGTTCTGCACGTCGACAATGGCGATTCGTAAGTCAAATCTCTAGATACATATGAATTTATGTTCAATCTATTCTGTAGCGACTTGGCGGGAATCTACAATGCCATTGCCGAAGCTCGCAAGGAAACTAACAAGCCCACCATCATTCGTCTCCGCACGACCATCGGGTTTGGCTCTAAGCTTCAAGGAACGCACGGCGTCCACGGAGCTCGTAAGCAGCTTTACTGATCGTCAGAAATCACGCTTACGCTTTCAAAAGCCTTGAAGGCTGACGATATCCAGGCTCTCAAGGCGAAGTTCAACTTCCCCCCNTGACGAGAAATTCCACGTTCCAGCCGAGACCTACGCTGCCTACGCAGAAATCGCTCAGCGAGGCGCCGCTCTCGAAGCCCAATGGAATGATCTGCTTGCCTCCTACGGTCAACAATATCCCAAAGAATACGCCGAGCTCACCCGCCGAATTGCTGGAAAGCTCCCTGATGGATGGGAAAAGAGCCTCCCTATCTACAAAACTAGCGACGCTGCTCAAGCTTCTCGCAAGCTTTCTGAGATTGCTCTCACTGCTGTTTCTCCTGTCCTTCCTGAACTCATGGGTGGTTCTGCTGACCTTACGGGCAGTAACTTGACGAAAGTGAAGGGAAGCACTGATTTCCAACCACCCAGTACTGGACTCGGTACGTATGCGGGTACATATATCCGATATGGAGTCCGTGAGCACGGTATGGGTGCCATCGCTAATGGCTTGGCTGCCTATGGTGGAATAATCCCATTTGTCGCGACCTTCATGGTGTGTTCACTGTTGCCAGTTAATCGGCGCCATCATGACTGACGCATCATCGACAGAACTTTGTCTCATACGCCGCCGGTGCCCTACGCCTCTCTGCACTCAGCGAACATCAGGTCATTTGGGTTGGTGAGTAACCCTAGTCATTTGAGTATATAACATTAATTAAGACGCACGATTGCAGCAACCCACGACTCCATCGGTCTTGGCGAGGACGGTCCCACACATCAGCCTATCGAAACTGCGATCCATCTCCGTGCCATCCCCAACCTTGCATTCTGGCGTCCAGCCGATGGAAACGAGACCTCTGCAGCTTACTACGCTGCTATCACCTCCACCAAGACACCTTCCGTGCTTTCTCTCAGTCGACAGAACCTCCCGAATCTTGAGGGATCGACGATAGAGAATGCACTTCGTGGTGGTTATGTCCTCCATGAGGAGGAAGGAGAAGATCTTACGATCGTTAGTTCGGGAAGTGAAGTCGCCATTGCTGTCGAGGCGGCTAGCAAGCTCAAGGAGGAGGGTATCAAGACTCGCATCGTTAGTCTGCCGTGTTGGCTTGTGTTCGATAAGCAGCCGGAGGACTACAAGTTGAGCGTTTTGAGGAGTGGAGCGCCTATTCTGTCGCTGGAAGCTCTTTCGGTGCGTTGGTCCCCTTGATGAATCAACACCTAGAACTAACGATCTGGCGCTTTGATATAGACGGCTGGATGGCAGAAGTACAGCCACGAACAATATGGTCTCCCTGCTTGGGGTGCTTCTGGACCGTACCAGAAAGTGTACGAGAAGTTCGGCATCACAGGCTCCAGTATGTTGTCCCTTTATTGATATCGAGCGTTCGTTGACGGAGGTTGTTTGTTTGTAGATATCGCCGTTGTTGGGAAGAAGGTTGTCGACTTCTACAAGCAGAAGGGTGGTCCGGTCGTATCGCCCTTGATCAAAGCTTTCACTCTATAATCGGTAACCATTGACGCGTCTGGCCTCGTTCCTCGTATTTTTGTAAGTTAAATTTTGTAGATAAGCATACCTAGGATAGAAATCGCAACACGACAAAGAAATGAAACTTTCTGGCCCCCTTCCTGTCATGGACCAAGCAACTTGGCGCTGTCCAGATAAACGCTCACGAGCGCCGAAGTCGCTTGTTCCTCCCCGATGAGACCTTCGATGCCGCAATGTCCTTCAGACGCCGAATTTCGACCGCAAACTCATCAACATCGTGTTACACTTCTCATGCCTGCATGGGGCCTATTTGGCTGTCAAATGTGTCATAACCGGTCCACCAGGCTGACTGCGATCCGGCCAGCACGACAAGATCCACCCATTTCACACACTCAGGCCGCGACTTTGTAATGCAACAACATATATATAACCATAACCGTGTTTGAAGAAGCTGTGTGTCGCGCAGTCAGTGGCTATATAGTGCCGTTTGGCCTCCATGATGGAATCAAAAACGGAAGTAAAATGATGCAGACCAAATTTTGGCTACCCTGAGTTTCGTGACTTACAGGCGCTTGCCAGAGCACCCCCAACAGCCCTTTCATATGGACAAAGCCAGCCAATTCTTTCCTCGAGGCCTTCATCGTCCCCTTCTACTTCGATTCGCGGTCTGTGTTGATTTGGCGCCTCCCTGGGTTGTCGCATTGTACTTAAGCCTCGACTGAACCGTGGCCCGAGGTGGGGATCATCAGTCCAGTCAACAGGGAAGTCCCCCGCAACGCGTTGATTTATTGTATATTGTAAGGGAACATATCCTCGTTATCAGAGTTAACAATAACTTGAATCTCGTTTCTTAGAAGTCATGGCTTCCGAGACACCACTGAGCGATTCTGACTTCAACCTCGATGTGGGCGGTATTGTGGGTTTCTTGGGAGGTGAAGAAGCTATTTCGGCTATGGAGAGCTTGCCATTCTACAAGTTCAGGAAATGGCTGGGCTGGTATAATTCTCCTGGATCATATACCATCGCGAGGCATTACGGACAATTGGCCAGGTCACGACTATGGGACGGCCTTTATCCTGGACCAAACGAGGAGCCAGCTAGTTTTCTGGGCATGGACGGCAAAAGTGGTCCCAAATATCGTGCCACCGTCTCTGGGACCGTGTTGAGCCATACTGGACATGTTGGATATATTTTCGCGAAGTACTGCCAAGATGATGTCGTGCCGATCAAGGCTACCCTCGTCGAAAAGCTGGAGAAAATAGGACGCAAGACTGTCCCGTGCTCGGTCACCATCGCTGAACTTTCCACGCGCAAGTCAAGTATGGATGTCGAAAACCGGATGTCCTACTCGGAAACCTCATCGTCGCCGCTCGATGTGTTCATTGCACTCTTTGCCATCGCTTTGAACCTACTCTGCTGCGTCGTATGTGGAGTGTATAGGGAGTGGTACGCGTTTGGGGTGATACTCTATGGCATCATCTGCAATGGCATGGCTGCCTATGTCATCGGCTCAGCGGAAATCTTCCTCCATCACCCCACACCATCAGGCCATTCACCTCCTGGAGATGGGATTCTGGTAGAGGGAAACCAATTCGTCGTCGTGAAGGGTACCGAACACGCTGTCAACCATATCGTCAAAGCCAAATTCGTCGTCAAATTCGGGAAATCAAAAAACTACCACAAAATCGGCTTGAGCGCAATGTCCCTCACGTTCCAATTCCTCGCGCAACTCTTCCTCATTCCCCAGGCGGGGCTGTTCGGGCAGACTCTTTTCCTAGCGACGCTTGGGGTTTCGTGGATATACAACGCGTTCCTATCGTCCATCGACAAGGAGCAACTTCAGCAGAATATCTTGAAGGAGAATCTCCCACTGCGGAATTGGAGGGATATGGCTCAGAGGAAGGTGGAGCTGCCTACACGGACGTCCGCCGTTGTTTTCGCCATGCTTTGCGCCCTACCAGTCACATACATGCAAAAGCTCTCCTCCGAGGACCGGAAAAATCATGCTCAGGGTATCTTGGACTCCCTTCTCCCGAAGGACACCATTGTATGGAGACGCTGGAGAGAGATAGTCCTGGAGCGGACAGATCGCTTACTCGACCAACCGATCGAGAAGAGGTTAGCTTCTAGCCTTGGCTCAGAACTCTACATCAAGAACCCAGAAGTCGATCCTTTGAAAAACCTCTTCGTCTTCTCGATTAACGACATTGCGGTTGCCTCGGAAGGCATGGCCGACGATCAGAAAAACCTTCTTAAAGTGCTTCTGGTGGATACACAAGGTGCTTATGAGGCCTTTTACGATATGTTTGTGCTGGGCGACACAACGCTGTTGCCCGATACGAACAGTGTTCTTGGAAGTGTCCAGAATGTATGATTCCTTTGTTCCACGTTCATCTTTGCAATATCTACGGGACTATCTTGCTTAACGATGCTTATGTTCACGCTTTGTACTTACCAATGTATATGTACTCAGTAGGCTCGACTTGATTGAAAATGACTGAGAGGTCTTGAGTTACTTATCAAGCTAGGCGCTCGTCATCACTTCATAGACCCCCTTGCTTTCCTTCTGTCATGTTCTCCAAACTCCCGTCCAGGCTCACCGCTCCGTTTGGCCTGCTCAGCGATGAAGCTAAGCTGGCGTTTCGTAACCAGCCCGGTGGCATCAACAAACTAGCCTCGACACGCGTGTGTGGTTTATGAAATGCTCACTGGAGTCATGCATCTTACAAGTTACCTTGTCCACGATAGCACATCCCAGAGAGCGACAGTTATTGGGACCAGGTGATTTATGGCTCTTATAGCTTGGCACGACTGCGACTCATGTCTTACATTAAAGTACATCACCCTCTTTGACTCGGCTTCGGATGTCTTCTCGCTTATAACACCTCACGATAGTATGGCGTTCATCAAGTTTCGCATACCCTTCGCGGCTGACTCATAGATACCACAGTACGACGCGCATTGGCTGAAGCACCAGAGAACGTTGCAAGTCTCATTCGCGTCGTTTGCGCCAGGCTATTCAATTTGGTGTCAGATCATACATTCCCATCGCAACAGAGCGCATCAGTGACGGCGCTTGCATCATCATTCATCAAGCCTGGAGAGAGGAATACGACGAAGGAGGTGCTGAATTGTCTGCGAGTGCTTCAGCGCGTGCTTCCCGTTGTCTTTGAAGTGGATGGGGACGCGAGTGCGTTTGAGTTGGAGGTGCTGTGGAAGAAGCAAGATGCCGTAGAGACGCATAACCCAGCGGAAGAATCGCAGACACCCCAGTTTGTCATCGACGATGATGAAGATAGTGATGAAGACGAACCGAAGACACCGTCTGCTCCGAAAGGACCCAGCCCCGCGACGCCGAAAGCCAAGCAGTTGCCTTCACTCGCAGAAAGACTATTCAGCTGTCTGATAGACCTTCTCTTTTGCTGTGGGTTTACGCTTCCGCCTAAACTACAGGTTGACCACTACAAGATTAACTATGTCATATGGTACGTCTTCACCACACTGCCTGGATCACGTATCAATATATGATTTAGGGAGAAAGGTGTTGGTTCTACATCCGATCCAGGACCTAGCCATCCGTACGATGGTAACAAAACCGAAGTCCTGCGTCTTGTGTTGGTCTTACTCTCCCGTCAGATATACGTGCCGCCGTCGTCATTATTCACGAAGCCGTCTCCATACACTCTTCACCTTGTCCAGAACGCATCACGGCGCGACGTACTGACGATCCTATGCTCATTACTCAACACCGTGATGAGTACAGGCTTCCAAAGTGTCATCACTATAAACAGTGTAACGGGGAAACTCCCTTACAATCATCTGGTTTTCAAGGGTGAAGATCCTCGGACGACCCTCGTGACAATATGCTTCCAGATTCTTTGCATCCTGCTCGACTTCCAGAGCGGTAGTGCCCGTGATCAACCTCCAAAGTCTGGCGACAATCAAACACCTGTTCCAACTCCCCGCACAAATGCCTTCCGCTACTTCTTGATGAAGCTACATCGGACGCAGGATTTCACCTTCATTCTCAACGGTGTCACCAGCATCCTGGAGCAGCAGATAGCCGTGATGAGCAACGTGCTCCCAGGCGCTCGAAAATCTGTAGTCTATATGTTTGAAACCAGTAAGCGCATCCCCTTCTATCGTGAACTCTACCTTTACTCAATATAGGATAGTTGTGTTACTTTGGAAAATAATTGATCTCAATGCCGTGAGTGGCCTCGTGTTGTATAACGCAAAGGATCCACCAAATGATTTGTGCCCCAGAAATTTCGTGTTCATCTAATTGATTGGGATCGGGGTATGGATCTCGTTGCCTATCTATTATGCTACAATTTAGAAATCAAGGACAAACCGGGTGAGCTCTGTTCATGGTCTCGTAAAAGTGAGGTACTAATCGTAGGATGGTCTCAGAACAGCATGGACTGTGTCGTATCGTCTCTAATATCATCCAAACTCTATCTGCTGAGCCGGCCTTTGGCCGAGCACTCTCTCGGCCCCTCAAGTCGCAACTACCGACCAAATGGTATACTGGTGGTACCGCTGGTGACTTCTTCGTCAACGTATGTGTATATGGTCCCTCTTCGTGATAACTCTCGCTCAGAATATTAATAGTCGGTTTACGCCACTGTTGCGACGACATCTGGAAGTCTCAACTCGCTCTACCCCTCGTTAATCATTGCTCTATCCAACTCGGCACCGTACTTCAAAGGCTTGAACGTCACATCCTCAGCCCGATTGGTTCAACTGGTTTCATCCTTCGCCAACCCTTTGTTCCTGCTAGCGGACGAGGGGCATCCAAGATTACTCTTTTTCATGTAAAGTTCCGTTTTCTCGCCGCATGCTTGGTATTCATATCCTTCTAGGCTCGAAGTGCTCAACTCTATTATCCTCCATCATCTTTCAGATAACCCACATCTCGTCTACAACATACTCACCTCGCATAAGCTATTCGAATCCTTGGGGACCTTCACCCTTGCCAAGGGACTACGGGATATTAAGCGGGCGAAGGAGGAAGCTACTCGGAAACTAGACGGCAAGAACAACGCCCCCGTTCGCGATAGTGAAGACTTGGACACCCAGACCGAAAAGGCGAGGTTGATGGAAAACGAAGAGTTACGAATGAGCTCTACTGAGCAGCTTCCAGAAACGAACAGTGCCGAAGATCTGACTACTGAGGCGCCAGCTTCGTCAATCTCAGAGAAGCTTAGAGGGAAGATGAAGGAACGTAGTAGATCTATGTCGTTGGATATTGTGGACCCCGCGGCTGCGGCAGCCGTGGGTCGTAATGGCTTCGTTCCCACTCAGGAATGGGTATGTAACATTCCAATGCATTTCCCAGACGTTGTTTAACCTTTGCTCTTTATAGGTAACTTCATGGCAACAAGGGTAAGCGACATCGGAGTTTCTGGGAATGGCAATAACGAGCTGGTCTAGGTTGCCGTTGGATTGCATTATGCTATTGATAACGGAGCTGCTACCGAAGATTCAAAACATCCAGGCTACACACCACAGAGCTACCTCTGTATCGGCAATCATTGACTTTCTCGGAAACGTCAACCTTAAGGAAGTACTACCCCCGGCTCCTCTCGTTGCGTCCAGGAAGTTCGCTGTGCGTAAAACCTTTTCTCCTCGTGGACTTGATGTTTACCGCCGTCTGCTAGTGGACGGATGCCTCCATAGTGCTGCTGACAGCCTTGATATGGGGTGAAGTGTACGTGCGGGGTATGAGCCCTCTCGGAATATGGAACGCTACCCACGTAAGGTTGTTCTACGTCAAGCACTCGCAAGCGCAACAGCGTCAGATCAGCGAGACGGTGTCCAACGTTGTTGGCGGCATTCTGAGGCGTACCCCCGAGTCTAACTTGTCGAGACAACGTAGTTCATAGCGACAATGATCTATACACAGGTTTCTTTTCTGGGTCCATTTACGGTTCTACTCTATGTACAGTGATGACATGTATTATAGCGCGCAGCGTGGTTACGGTCGGATTTCCAAGAACTCAGTAGATATACAAAATGTGCAAAACGGACAAAACAAGAAAGCAAGAAAACTTGGATATGCGGGGGTCATTTTGCAGGACCGTTGGCAAGCGCGTCCGCCGCTGTGCGCAAGTTACGAAGACACTGTTCGGGAGATGAATGGGAGAGGATGGTGGTGGACAAAAAAAANCGGACCTGGAGGTATCGCAACCTCTCGAGCTCTTCCGCAGTCTTTGGCTCGTTCTGAGGACGAGGAACCGCGGCCTGGGCTTCCTGCTGCGAGAGTCAACGGCGAAAACGGTGTAAATCGAAGAGAAAAGGTCGTACTTGGTACACAGGTGGTGGGGGCGGGGGAGGGAGGGTGAAGTTGCGGCGCAGAGCGGTCCTGAGGTGAAGGTTGTCCTGGACAGGGTCATCGAGGCAGTCGAAAAAAGAGGGCCGGGGTTGACTTACGAGATAATCGACAGTGTCCACCGCGTCGACGTAGCGGATGTACGGATGGTAGCGCGTGTTGTGCTTGAAGCGATATGGTGGAAGACGAAGTTGAGATAGGCTCCACCATTCTGTGATTTGCTCGGAGGTAGGCGTAGGCGGACAATTTTCAGCGTCTTTGGGGTCGGTGAAGGACATGGTGATATGACGAGTGTGGTCGAGGTCGAGCGACTGACAAATAGTTGCTGGTGTGGAGAGTAGGTTGGGGTCGAAAAGAAAGGGTGCTGGGTTGCGGCGAAAAAAGCAAGTTTTTATGTGAGGTGCCCAGAGAAGATCGGCTTTGTGGGGATCTCACCTAGTCAATTTAGGCCACCCATGCGCCCAAATAAACCGTGGAACCACTCACGGCGTTTGCATAACTCTTGAGTAAACATACCCCAAAAACACTCATGCATCGCAAAAAGATGCTCGATCCACCGCCGTTTGTCTGCTTATTCCGAAGCTCGTCTGCATATCATAGCTTCCTCTTCTGCTTCTCGAGTGGAGCCTGACAACTGGACTGGGCCTGGCCTGCGGATTATTATCGATACTGGATGACTGGCCAATGCGATATTGCGACCCCCTCGACGGCGATTTCTTGACCAATCGTACTCGAACGGTTGCCCTGGACTAAATGACGAGAAATTTTCGTAGGCATTCTGCGTAGAAGCCGACGAAAAACCCTGACTTTCATGGGGACCTGGGTCGTCTGTCCGCGCCTTTGGCGCAACCAGTCCCCGGCTGAAAACGTGCGCATTGGAGCTGGAGCGTCCTTCGAGCTTGGTCGACGTCGAAGAAGTTATTCAAGGCCTTTGAACCGAAGTCCCACGGCCCAGTATGCGAACGACGCGTCGGCCAGTGACTCTGAGAGGCGGGCCTCCCAAAATGGAAACCAAGATAACGTGACCGTCACGTGGTGACGTGATAAGAATAAAATGTGACCTCGAGTCATCGTGGATCGTAAGTTTGTTTCTTTCCGACAACCATGACTGTTTCACCAAAAACACTGTGTGAGTATAGCAAATCCAAGAAATCAAGACAAATCGACATTACCTCAAGTTGGTCTGAATCAAGATGTGAAGCAGCCCGAGTCAAGACGCCGACCATATTTGTGGCCTTCGTGAATGGCGACTCTATGATGTGATGCAACAAGATCGACAGTTTGCCAAGATTCGTCGATACTGGATGGCTTCAAGAGAGAAGAGACCGGAAGAACTGGTTGAATAGCAATTTCTTGAAAACTGGGGTCCTCGAACCGACTTTACTCGTCTGAGACGCTGGTACTCTGAGAACTCTCGTGAAGCTGAGGTCGACTATATTCTGGTGCTCCTTGAGGACCGCAAAACTGTCTGGCCAACGTCGCTGGTGGACTTGAGAGCTAACTGAATCTGTTGGCCATGATCCAGAGGACCTCCATCCTCCGGACGACATCTTGGAATGTCCAGTTCAAGACTAAGCTTCCGACGGTTCGAGAAGAATGTCTGCCCATCGACTTGCTGCAAGCTGAGCCACTGGGAATTTCTCGTCAAGCGCTCCGCCCGTATGTAGCCAACACGGCCTCGTGTTGTAGCATATATGGCGGTGGTCAGAGAACGAAGAGGCTGGAAGAGTGTGCATGAAGGCATCAAGTCAACAAGCATGAGATTGAGCAGCTGGCGTCGACTTACCAGCGAAGGCCCATTATTTTTGAAGAAATCCTCCAAAAAATGACTTCAATACGGCCGAATGGTCCACCTGCGATAGAACGACACTATGAAGCTTGGTCGGCTGCTAGCCTTGTGCATCTTGATCCTTGAGACGACATCCAGAAGGCAGTGAAGGTGGGGAACAAGAAGGTAAAACGAAAAAATGAGCAAGAACTTCACATCGATGGTGGAAAGAAAACAGCAACGGTGATTTGCAAATTGGCCTTCTGAATTGGAACTCCTCAGCGACTCTTTCCCTGGACCTTCCTAAACAATTATTGCCAATTCCACAATTTTTTCACCGTCTCGTCCTTCGCATTCATCTTTCTTCACTTATGCAGATTCACTCGTATTGGGTCGATGATGGTACAAGAAGAAGCCGTCTCCAAAACGCGCCCAGCGTCCTCATCTTCCGGACCCACGACTTTCAACCTCCTTTCAAACCACGTTTCGACAGCCTTTAATTTTCATGGCCCGTAACACCCTCAAAAATTACACTCCCGGACGGGCGATATGGCTGCAAGACGGAACACTTGGCGAATAAAAAANGCAAGACGAATCCGGACGACTTAGGCCCATTTTTTACTCGATGTGCGTTCCTCGAACCACGCTCAAGTTGCATTCTGAAACCACTGGCTGCGCACCCGTCTTTGAACGGATAGCGGATCGGGACTTCCTTGGTTCGATAGCCTTGCCTCTGCTGCGTACCGTTACTACCGTGCACGCCGCGCCGCGTGAAAGATTGGACCGCTGGACCCCCTCAAACATCATTAACAACGCCGAATATTCTGCAACTGGACGCTCACCGGTACCTACGGCGCAGACTTCAGAATACCCAAAACACAATGCCCCCGCGAAGCTTTAGACAAGACGCTTAATTCCCTCGGTTCGACGAGCCTTTGATGGATTCTGACAGACATGATGGATGGTCAAACATTCAATATTCAGGCTCGACATCACTCGCAGTTGCTTCCCGCCTAGTTGTATCCACCGAATGTCTCTATCCCGCCGTTTTCTAAAAATATATTGTTTTTCGACGATGACGACACTCATGCGTCGATCCATATAAGCTGCTCCTCCCCACCCATCTCTCTTTCTTCCCTTCCACCACCATCTCCACCATGGCCCTTTCAAAAGTCAGCCTTTCGCTGAGCTTTCAAGAATCATTTTTGACCTTCTCCCCCTTCTCAAGCACGTCAATCCCGATGCACTCATCCGTCAATCTCATGTAAGTACGACTCTCCACTTTGCCATGGACACTTCTCACTCTGTCCGTAGGATAAGAAGACCCATCATAGTGCCTTGACGCAGCACCATCCAGGCAATCTGGAACACAGCTACGGTGCTCGATATGGCACTCAACCCATCTCAAAGTATCGCATTGCCTCCAAGGTATGCTCTTGACTCTCCCAACTTACGCTCAGATGTTAAGGTGTATCTCTGACCGCATTTGTCAGGGTATCAACGCCGATGCTGCGTATCAAATCATCCACGACGAACTAGCCTTGGGTATATGCTCTTTAGATCGGTCCTTTTGACTATATGCTGATACCGTCAACCTTAGACGGATCGGCCACCCTTAACTTGGCCTCCTTCGTACATACTTGGATTCCCGACCCCGCGATGAAGCTTATGCAGGAGAATATGAACAAGAATTTAATCGACCAAGACGAATATCCTATGACTCGTGAGTTTATATTACCTCTTCTAAGGCCGACCTCATTTGACCTGAAGCATAGAACTCATTCATACACGCTGTATGTGTCGCTCTCAGCGCATATACGCACTCTACTAACCATTCGCTAGGTGTTTCAATAATTGCGGACCTCTGGCACGCACCGTCAGCTAAGAACGCAATTGGTACTGCAACCACTGGCTCCTCTGAAGCCATTCAACTCGGTGGATTAGCCATGAAACGTATGTGGCAAGAAAAGCGCAAAGCGGCTGGAAAATCCATCCATGAACCCGGCCCCAACATCGTCATGGGTGCAAACGCTCAAGTCGCCTTGGAGAAGTTCGCCCGTTACTTCGAGGTTGAATGCCGCTTGGTCCCCATTTCCGAGGAAAGCAAATATCGACTTGATCCAAAGAAAGCGATGGACTATGTCGATGAGAATACGATTGGCGTATTCATTATTCTAGGAAGTGAGGATTTTAATTTCTGCGACGGTCGCCTTTGTCACGCGTGTGCTGAAAATGAGAATGTACGTGTAGGTACCTATACTGGGCATTACGAGCCTGTCAAGGAGATGGCCGACTTGCTGGATGAGTACGAAGCCAAAACAGGGCATTCAGTTCCCATTCACGGTATTGTATTTTACCCACCGTCATTGCACGATCTGATGCCAATTTTGACCCAGTTGATGGGGCATCTGGTGCCTTCGTTGCGCCGTTCGCTACGGTGAAAATACTCATCGGCTTCAATGATTCACTGACTGACTTGTAGATAGCCCAAGCTCGAGTGGGACTTCAAAATTCCCCGCGTCGTATCTATCAACGCCTCGTAAGTCACATCCACCCACATATACTTACTTTGATCTTGCTAACCTGCTCCATCAGAGGACACAAGTTTGGACTCTCGTTAGTGGGTGTTGGCTGGGTAATCTGGCGCTCCAAGGAGTACCTACCGAAGGATCTGATTTTCGAACTACACTATCTGGGCTCCGTGGAGTATTCCTTTTCGCTCAACTTTTCACGACCTGCCGCGCCCATCATTGGCCAGTACTTCAATCTCCTTCACCTTGGTTTCGAAGGGTATCGTGCTGTGGCTCTGAATGATCTTCGGAATGCAAGGCTGCTTAGTCGAGCACTCGAACGAAGCAGTTACTTTCATGTTCTTAGTGATGTACATCGTCCCATCGGCGGCTCCAGCCAGGATACTTCCGATGAGAATATCGAGGTAAGCTGATTGATTGACTGGTCAGTTCTGATGTAGCTGATCCCTGTTTATCAGAGCTACACCCCGGGGTTACCTGTGGTTTCCTTCCGCTTCTCTGATGCGTTCAAGCAGAAGTACCCGGATGTGCAGCAAAAGTGGATTCAAACTCTCCTTCGAGCCAAAGGCTGGTATGCACGCGAGTTTAATCCTTTTTTGATGACAATAATCAAGGCTGCCGTAGGATCGTGCCCAACTACGAATTAGCACCGGATCTTCATAACGTCGAGATTCTCCGTGTTGTGGTGAGAGAGAATCTTACCGAAACAGTGAGTTGCCTCGAATTGTTGTGATTGTACTTGGCTGATCTCTTCCCGACGCGTTCACAGCTTATTGATCGCCTTGTCGCTGACATAGTATGCTTTTCTGAACTATTCACCCTCCAACTTCTCAGTTGGCGCGTTTTTTTGCAGATGGAAATTACCGAGAACCTTGCCAGTGACGACACACCCACGCACGCATTGAGCGTACTGGATGTGATCCATGGTAAGCGCAGGAGTGAACATCAGGATGGGAAGCTTGATGGGAATTCGGCCAACCAGTCCTCTGGTACATATGCAAGACAGTGCTAGTTACAACCTGTACAATGAACCAAAAATAAATGGGCGCGGATGCATTCAACACAATTTTCTACGCGGGAATAACAAGAAGTGGACAAGAAATAAACTAAGCTTCTCATGCTAGCGAAACGGCGATAGCGACAGCGAAGAGAGTGACCGCGAGATTGACTCCAGTTCGGAGGGCACCGTTTCCAGAACCGCCGCTGGAGCCGCCACTGGAGCCGCCGGCTGCTTGTGTCGATGTCGAGGGCGCGGCAGTCGCCATAGCGCCAAAGCCGCCCGTTACTGGGCCGTTATCAGGTTCCTGGGGATGGGGAATCAGGTAGGTATACGGGTACGGTGAGGGGGGATGCTCACGTTCTGCTCGTTGGCGCCAATGGCCATAGCCGCTGCCACAAATGCGTCGTGGGTGTTGCCGGTTGACGGGGCGTTGATAGATCCAACCATTCCAAACCCACAATGTGTCGGCTAAAAATAAAGATGTTTGGTGAGAAACTAAATGACTAACGCGAACAGATCATCGTATAAACGTACGAATTTGCAATGGAACCAGATTGCTATGGGGATTGAAAAAGAATCATCAGTATTGAGGATACGGTAAGATGTACATGTGATGTACTCACGCTTGGTATCATCGGTGATGGTGATGCTGAAGGTTGTCCCTGCTGTCAATCCGGAATCGAAGCCCGCCGAGTTGTTTGAGCTTGCTGCGAGGTATGTGCAGGGACTGGCAAACGACGATTGGGTGACAGAGTGGGAAATGCCTGCTCCTGGGCTGTGGTAGACACGAATAAATTAGCGGTTATTTTAGGCTGGCATAACTTGAGAAACGAACTTGGGGAAGATGAAGTTGACAATGGTGCCATTCGAGGCCGTCACGTTGGCTGGGCTGAAAACGAAGTTTCCACCATCGGCGACGTTGATCTAAGGTGGGTAAGTACGAGCGGGAGTGTCAAAGCGCGTAGCTACTCACATTGACTTGACCACTTGGGGCGGCAGCAGGGGCGGCGGAGGTGCTGGTCGAACCACTGTCGGCGGGCGCGCCATAACCATACTGGGCGGCGGCAAAGCCRGGCAGCARTGTCATCAAAGTTGCAGCAGTCTTGAACAACATCGTAGTCGATTCGTAAGACGAAGGGGGATTCAGAAAATAGTCGTGACTGGGAAAGGGAAAGTCGTGTCGAACAACCACGCCGAGACGCTGTCTTCAAATAGTATTCCAGATATCAATACTGCGGAGAGAAGTGCGAGCGAATTTAGCCACGGAAGAGAAGGATACCCATATCCCGAGCTCAATTTCCCAGCAAAGTGGGAAAGTGTTTTCTCAAGGGGTTGACGGGAGAAGGGGGCGCTGATGTGGTCTGTTCGATCGATGAAATGGACAGGAATACGACAATTGAGTTCCATGAGCTAATTTCGAAGGACCAATGATATCGCGTGCCCGAAGCAGTAATGTTTTTGTCGGAGACCGAGACGTCCTGTCATCACTGACGAACACACGAATTGTGGGGACTGATATTAGCTTGTTGAGACGAGTGCCATGGGTAGCCGTAGAGTGAGGTCAACAGCCTTGACGACAAGGTGAGAAAAAGAACCTCCGTAGAGAGAAATCGCAGTTGACGTACTCTCATCGGGCACCCAGTAGTGATGATACCATTCTCAGGAAGCCTGTAAATCACAACTGCCGTTATCACAGACAAGTGAAACACCCTAATACTTATTTATAGAAACTTTCTGTTTCGCCCACGCTAAACTTCAGATGTTCACAGACGTTCCTGAATGGGGCATAGTGAAGGACATCTGTGACTTGAGGAGATCCAGCTAGGCGAGACTTTATCAGCTGACCGAAGCGAATGATGGCCTCGAGGAAAGTGTAAGTCGTCTCGCTTAATTCGTCGACTCGGGGATGCCGAGGACACGCCATCTTGCAGTGAGGCGCCGTGAGGACTTTTTGTTTTTTGCTGTCGGATTCGATACACACGGACTCCACGTCAATGTTGAGTAGTAACCTAAACACTGGGTCAGCGACTGCGCATAGAAGAAAAAAGTATTCTTCATGAGATTCAATGCGAACGCGAACAAAGCGCGAAATCGAGATGAACTCACCACATCTTAGGAGCGCCCTAGGGGGCAGGGTTGCGAATTAGTCAGCAACCACCCTGTTCGTCCGCTCTCCCATGCACAGACTAGGCGGCGTCGGTCTTGGGGCATTCGAGAGACACGAACAATCCAAACGATCTTTCGCAGAACTTTCCAATGCGCTTTCCAAATCCCAAATAGACCACCTCCACTCCCAACTCAACCAATTTCGCACAGCGCTAACTCATTTTGCCTCCACGCATCGTGAAACGATCAAGAATGATCCTGCCTTCCGACATGCATTCCAGCAGATGTGTTTATCCATAGGCGTTGATCCACTCGCCGGCCCCCGAAAAGGCGGTTGGTGGGCGGAGCTATTAGGGCTAGGGGACTGGCAGTATGAATTGGGTGTGCAGATTGTGGATGTTTGCATTAGCACGAGGGACCGAAATGGTGGTATCATCGAGCTCGCAGAACTCATCCGCCTAGTGAGCAAATTGCGCGGTGTTGACACGGGCGTTATAACGGAAGCTGATGTGGTGCGCAGCATTAAGATGCTACAACCACTCGGAGCAGGATATGAAGTTGTAGAACTGGGTGGTAGGAAGATGGTCAGAAGCGTAGTTAAGGAACTCGATCGCGACCAGGCCGTCGTACTTGGATTGGCCCAGGAAGGCGGAGGTAGAGTTGTGGTGGACTTACTCGTGCAACGTGCGGGCTGGACAAGGGAGCGTGCACAGACTGCGCTCGACAACATGCTCCTTCGCGATGGCTTGTGCTGGATAGACGAACAGGACGAAACGGTTGGAGTAGCTTATTGGGTACCGTCGGCTATGCAATGGGACGAATAAGGAGGGTCTATTCATTACCCATGATCTACTCTGCTGTCTCCAGTACTGCGTGTCCCATCCCGTGCAGGAGCAGCAGGGCCCCAAACGTCGAGGCGGCGGCCTTGCCATCCAAGTATCCGAGGATTGGCGGTCATATTCCCTCCGAATCCATCTGACCACTACTATCCGAGGCCGGTATCTGGGTCGGGGTCGGCTGCCCACCGTTCTGAGATTTCTGATCCTGCGCTACAAGTCTCTTAATCAACCAAGCAACCACGCGTCGTATCAGTGACTCACCACCCTCCCGTTCACCACCTTTTCGTCCACCCGCACCCTTCGCCACAAACCGCACCGTCTTGACTTGTAGCGTCCGCATATTCAATAGAACCAAAATACCCGTTTCAGAGAAATTAGGAACCATAATGATTCGACATGTTTTCTTTTTCGTGATTGGATCGTCTTCCGATATCAGACGCGTCCCGAAACGTTGCTGACAGCCCACAACGTAAACATCAGGCGTTTCTGGCAAGATGAATGGATCCGACTCGAAATACGGATGACACCATAGCGTATCAGGTGCCGTGGGCGCCATATGCCGCCATTTGAGTGTATTCTCTAATATTGACAAACGCGTGTGAGGAGGCGACTCGAGGTACTTGAACATGTCATCCAAAGTTTGACCTGAGGTCACAAGGAATTTGCGAGATAGTGTGTGATCGGGTGTAGATGGCGATGTTGATGGTACCTCCTCGTTTTCCTCGGCTTCTTCGCCAGATCCTACTTCGAGATGAAGCCATGTTGGGTTGGTTTCGCAAATAGCTGCACTGCCAAGCATGGACCGAGGGAAGGGTTGCTGCGGAAGTATACAGCCTGAGGGGTCATTGGGCCCTGGAAGGATGTGAACGGGCATGGCCTGGGATATGTCGAGGAGATGGGAAGCAAGCGTTCGGACGGGGTGGGGCGAAAAGGATGTTGACTCGTGGCCTCGGCGTTGCTGTGACATGGGTATTGTTGTTATTTCAGAAGGGCGAGGGAAGAGGTATTTTCGTTGCTTACATGTTTCTTGTCGTCTAGTGACATATTGTCGATTTGTGAATCTAGCTCGACTGGGGCCAGCGAGTTCCCAGCGATGATGAGACGAGTTATTTGTGCGGCCGATGCTTGATCTCGTGGGCCACCATTCTCGCCGGCAAGATATTCTACAAGCATATGCACGAGAATATCTGATAGGGAAGATGGCCCGATGTCGAGTCCGGAGACCAGACCTACCCATTCATCTGGTGGAGGCTTCAAATCCATGTCGACGTCCATCTTTGTTGAAGAGGATGATGCCTCTGGTGCGAGAGATGATTCCTGAGGAGGCATACCAGGAAAACATACATCCGCGACCTCGAATTCGCCATTCGGAGTTTCGATACCAAGGACACCAATCACGATGCCTGTGAGAAGTGGCATCTTCTTGAGCCTTTCACCCACAAGCGTGATGCGCCCTGATTCATCTTCCAGTGAGATGGTATCCTCCGGAGAGCATATTTTTGGGCGCGGAGCGGGAGGTAAGATGGAACGCTGATGTACGCAGCATAGTTATTAGAAAAGAACACGAAAGACGAATGGAATGCACGTACATCCTTGGCAATATCCTCAAGCACATTAGGCTTCAAAGGCATTTCCATATACACGGTACCGACGATGTAGCATAGCTGTCCTTTTTCAACCTCAAGGACACGAGGAATCATCACGGGGTTGCCTGATATCCAAATGTCATTGTTCAAAACCAAGGGATTCTGAGGAGGACTCATAACGCACCCTCTATATCCTTCCATTTCTCTTGCGCCCTCCCCAAGACAAAGTCTCGTAGTTTTCCAAGACGAACAAAGTATATATTGGAGTATTGATGTCTATAGGATTTGTTGGTACTGTCGATTATGAAGGAAGGAGTGGTTTCTGAACGCGCTATTTGGATGGATGAGGCACGTTCATTGGTGGTCGTAGGACTGTCGCGTTTCCTCTGTGTAAGCGAGCGAGCAAGTTCTGTAGGACGCTACGTACAGTGATTTGACCATGGTGGTCGAGATGAAAGAGGGACGCGTGACGGCGGTAGTAAGTACTGAAGAGAGCGCGTCGTCTAAATTTGTTCGTGTTTGGGTCGACTCTCAAATGGGCTGGCAATAAAGTCAAGTCTCTCTATAGCCTCAATTATGCCACTACAAGCTGAGATGGATGGACTATGACTATGGTAATCTACTTCTTCGATACAGTGACGTGGTCCCAAGCACTCCTCTCTGCGTTCTCGGCAGCAACGTTGTCTACGTGGGGCTTCAAGTACCGAACATCCTGGATTGAGAGGTTAAGTAGCTGGGAGGCACGGGATCCAAGTAATGCACACCTCTTCGGGCTTAATCCACTGTTCTTTAGGCAAGTCTTTGTGCAGGACACTAGCCTGTACTGCCCGTCGGATGCGGAAGATGCGGTCGTAACCTTGAGCAGGGGTCAAACGGGAGAGTGCCTTGTGGGAGTATGAGTATAGGTCATGCAGGTGTGTGTATAGGTCGTTCGTACCCGCTGAACATCATCACGTTCCTCGACGACTATGAAGATGAGGGGATAAGCCGGTGAAATAGCCAGAGAAATTCAGACATACGGAGGTCGTCATATTTGAAGCCCATCCTTCGGTAACCCGCGAGGTTCGCATACCAAGCTGCGACGGGCTTGAGGTACTTTGAAAGAGTGCGAGAAGCTTTGATTTGGGGAGCGAGCGAGAGGCCGAGGGGACCAAACATTTTGTCTAAGAGTTGCAAGTCTCCAAAGCGCGCGGAAAGTGTCGGGGTCGGCTTTCATTGTTTGTGCCTGCTTGGATTGAAAGGACTAGGAGAGACAGGGGCTACCAATCGATGTTATAAAAANCCTCTTGATCGACCAAGATATCCTTCAACCGAATTCGCCTTCAACAACAATGTCTGTCCAAGAACGCACCTACATCATGATCAAGGTAGGCTGTCCTGCCCTCTCTGAGGAGATCGTCGCTGATTGACGCCAACATCCAATAGCCCGACGGCGTTCAACGCAACCTCGTCGGAAAGATCATCGCCAGATTTGAGGAGCGTGGATACAAGTTGATTGCCCTCAAAATGACCCAGGCAACCCCAGAGCACCTCGAGAACCGTAAGTCTTCCATGGTACTCGTCGTTGATCGCGCTGATGTCTGATGTTGACCTCGATAACGCGTCGCAGACTATGCTGATCTCAAGGGCAAGCCTTTCTTCCCCGGCTTGATCAAGTACATGGCTTCTGGACCCGTTGTCTGCATGGTCTGGCAAGGTCTTGATGCCGTAAAGACGGGTCGTGTCATGCTCGGTGCTACTAACCCTCTCGCTTCCCCAATCGGTATGGCCTCTTTGCTTGCGTACGGCATCAGGCAACATGGACGCAGCTGACGAATCCAATAGGCTCCATCCGCGGTGACTATTGTCTTGCTGTTGGTCGCAACATCTGCCACGGTTCCGATTCGGTCGAGAGTGCTGAGAAGGAGATCGCTTTGTACGTTCACTTTGCTCGACTTATCGCGACCGATCTTCATTCATTCACATCACTTTTCAGGTGGTTCCCCGAGGGCGTCACCCAATGGGCCAGCGCCATGGAGTCCTGGATCTTTGAGTAGATTTTTTACCAGTAAAAGGGGTATCAGGGGATGTATCATAAGTCTGTGAGAATAAAAAACAAACATTAGAGGCGTCAAAAGCTCTCTTTTATGCCGCTGAGATGTTTCTTCACGGCTTCACGCAGGGTCGTCTCCGTTTGGCAGGAAGGGGCAACTGTGAATTCCTCAATTCAGCCTCTTGTCAACGTCCAATGATGAAACGCTTAATGGACATACGATGCTCACAGGCCTTTATAAACGACCTGCTACGCCTCCCTGATCTCACCCACCCTTCCTTTTCCTCCCCATCATGCTCCCGTGTCCCTCGTTCCGTTGTATACTAGCCCTGTGGCTGTCGTCATACTTCCTCCCGGTAGCGCTTGCTATCAAGGGTGATTCTTGGTGTGGCTTTCATCTGTGCGTGAACGCGACAGTGGATGAGTTCTCAGTAAATTGTGAGTGTCCGCAGCACGTTTTCCAAGTCAACCAACCGACCACCTCCGCGAATAGATCAACTCACCGCAAAGTCCCAAGCAGTCGGATGGATGGCTATGTGAGTCAATTCGCAGTCGTACACCTCCCCGGCGGCGCTGACTGAGGTCTTTTGATGCGTACTCAGCGGCTTCGGCAAACGAATGATCAACTCCCATATGGTCATAGTCTGGAAGAACCACAGTAACCGGACTTCAATATCCCAAAGAATCACTGAACAGTACCGCGAACCTCACACGGTCATCTACCCACCCCGTAGAGCGACTGTGGACGACGTAACTGACTTTGTGAGTTCCGAATCCAAATCTCATCATTTCCACCGGGAAGATGTATGAACCCATTTTCTCACTTCGAAGTTTTCTATACATAGTGGGCCCCACCGGGATGGCAATCTCTCGCGTTCAGAATTCCAAAGAACACGACGGTCCTCCCCCAAGGACACACCTCCGAACCATACATATGGGCCGTTTCGAATGTACAACCTTCGGGAGGCGATGCTGACGAGACGCTGCATATGCACTATGCCCAAGGACACTTTGAGTTGGATTTAACGAAAGACCTTCCAGAAGCCGGCAGTGATGTGGCTACCATACCAGCGGCACCTACACGTCCGGTTTCACCGCCAAAAGAAACGATGTCTTCGCGACCCTCTATATCCAAAGGCGATGGTGCCGCCAAACCGAATACTCACGTCGCAGAACCACACAAACCGGCTCCAGTCGTCCACGAGAGCCCATATGAGAAACACGATAAACTCGTTTTACTACACGGCGTACTCCTCTCCGCAGGATTCCTCGTCTTCTTGCCTCTAGCTACGCTTGTCGCCCGATGGGGACGAACGATCACGGAGCACTGGTTCAAAGTGCATTGGATATTCAATATGCTTGTTGGAGTTCCTGTGGTTACGCTGGGGTGGTTACTCGGACCGCTGGCAGTGATGAACAGAGGCTCGGGGCATTTTAGAGACGCGCATCAGGTGAGTACTCCGAGCCAGCATCCTCCATACTAATAGAGTACAATGTCGTCATCGCCAACTGACTGACATCGGATTTTGTAGATCTGTGGTTTCGTCTTGTACGCTCTATTCCTCGTCCAAGTCTTCCTCGGCCGGCGAATTCAATCTCGTCCTCCAAACCACGATGGTCCCGCACACCCTCCCTCAAATATCATCCACATGGTTTTCGGATTGACGATCTTGGGATTCGCCGTTTTCCAGGTAAGTAACCAATGAAACTAAGCAGTCTATTTTTCTGGTGTCTTGCGTCGCACGTAATACCCATGGCTGACGCGTCTTTCTGTTTGCAGACCCATAGTGGCTTGAACGAGTGGGAATCTTCCCTCAGCCAGTCGTTACCACCCGTCATTTGGAGGGTATGGCAAGCTTGGGTCATCGTACGTCCATCTTCTTCTATTCTTTCCGAATACGGAAAAACTCATTTACTGCGTGTCCGTAGATCCTATCCATTATCTACCTCGTTGGGTTCGCGTTCTTGCCGAAACAACTGGCACTGGAACGATCTGGCGCACAGGTCATCCCAGGCAATTATATCGCGTTGTCTGATCGTCCTGAGGAAACGCCTGCGCGTTGGAATGAGGCGGACACTGTCGTATTCAACGCCCCGGTCGATAGCGAAGACATCGCAGACAGTAGGAGACCGGAGCATTCTGTTCCTCTTCTTCGAGCAGGGGAAGCCTAGATGTCGTCTCGTTTTCGTTTCGAATGTACTCTATACTTATATCTTAGCTTATATCGCGATCGCTTCGAGTTTTTCGCTTTCATTCAAGTAGACGATGATGATATCAAGAAATGACATTGATCATGATACAACATACATCCAAAATTGTGTTATATACTACATGAGGACCCCCAAGAAAGGATTAATCGACTAAGGACTTTTGTGGAACGAACGGATGGTAGGTATACTAACTACTAACGATATGCCAAATTAAAACAAGAGGAACAGCGAATGGATGAGGGGTATGCGGGAAAACAAGACGGATTGAGTGATAGTGAGGAAGATGATGTTTGTATGTACGTTTGTATGATGATAATGATGATGGATGATATATGTGCATGCACGAGCAGACCGCGTCGGCAATGAGATCCACAATACTCCACACCACGCCCGCCATTCAGGCATCATTGGAATCAAATTCGCCGTCCCCATGCAGTGAAGCATGGGGACGGCGAACCCGATTTGAACGACGCCCAAACGGCGAGAGTAATAAAGAACGCGTCTCACTGACCAGATCATGACCAAATTCCGCTCCTTCCACATCGTCTACATGGATGTAGATGGTGGGGCAGGAAGTGAGTTTGGGTCTCCTCCGAAGCGAAGTGCTGGGGGATGCAAGAAAATATGAGCACAGTGGTGTGAATACTGTTTTCAAAATTCAAGACATAAA